>JAMKCH010061384.1:0-22652 GCA_023653785.1 Ophioderma brevispina
CGGTCGCACCCACCCAAATCAACAAAAGGGGCAAAAAGTCCCTTTTGCTGACGCTTTTGATAAAAAGCGCCAAAATGTAGAGAAATTTGTAAGAATGTCCACTTTTGGTGATAGAATGTTCAAAACACAGTCCAAAACAAGGACCATTTTTTAGGGGGTTAAGTCACTTTTACCAAAAAGTCCACCTTTTCGAAAAAAGGTCACTTTTTAAAGTCCTGCCACCCCCCCAAAATAAATCCGCGTACGGCCCTGTAGTGATAACAGGGCTGATGTGCTCATATTGATAAGTGGATAACAGGGATATGTTCTCATAATGATAGTATACAAGGTACCTTTCTCATGCTGGTAAGTAATGATAGGGCTGTGTTCCCATAAAGATAGGTACTCATGTTCACTGATTTGGCCGCCTAGCTGTTTTGGCGAAATTCAAATTTAACCAGTAAAAAAATAGGAATATCGATTTTCATGCGTTATCTGGTTTTTAAAATTAGGATAAATGCCTAGTTTATACACATGCAGGGCCGTCGCTAGACATTTTGTCGGGGGGGGGGGTAAACTAAAGAAATGTTATGCCGCAGTAAGTCGTCCTTGGAAGTGTAGTGAGCGGATAAAATAAATGCAACTAAAGGCATGCGGTTCGGGGGCCCACTTAAGGGCCATAAAAACCTCCTAAGTAGATGCCCTAGATGGCCATTTCTTGTGGATCGTTCGAACCAATCGGCCCACTCGCAAGTACCTTGACACAGGGCGAAAACAGAAAGCCCTGAACGGACGGAGTCCAGGGGCCCGATTTAGTGCCCCTGATGGGGTGTCAGAGGCAGAGGCGCGGGGGTCCAAGGCGGAGCCCCTGGAAGCTCTTGGATTTGGAGCTATCAGAATGGCTACTTTTTGAGGGGTATAGTAATCAATTCAAAGAAAAAAAGACTGGTGTTCGAACTTTGCTCAAGCCAAATGTAAACGAGGAAAAAATGTCACTCCCCAAAAGAATGCAACTCTTGTAACACCCCCAAAATGAGTGGTTTTTACTTCAAAACAGAGTGAATTTCCACCTCGACAAGAGTGCAAACACTCAAAAATAGTGGTGTTACACTCGTTTGAGCCGGTTAAAAACGAAAGGGCAAACACCTCTAGGAGTAAACGAAGGACAAAAATCACGAATCGAAAATACGAGTGGAAATCCGCTCTTTTTGGAGTGATTTTCACTCAAAAACACTCTTTTTAAGTACAACCCACTCATTTTGGAGTGGTTTACAAGAGTTCCACTCGTTTGGGGAGTGAAATTTCACTCGTTACATTTAGAGGAGAGAGGCCTAAGCTTGTACTGACGGCTAGTGGAACGATAACACATATTGAGCGCCAATGTCTTTAACGGGTGTGGTGTAGGAGCATAGCAGCTGCGGGGTCCGGGGGAAAACGCCTCCGGAAGCTCGTGCATTTGAGCTATTCAGAACCTTCAAGTATTCGCCACTTTTTGAGGGGTAAATAGTAATCAAGTGCAAAGAAGAAAAGACCGAGGGGAAACTACACATAGCGAGCGCCAATGTCTTTAACGGGTTGGGTGTAAGAGCAGAGCCCTTGCCGGAGGAAGCTCTGGATTTAGCTATAAGAAGGGTATTTTGATGGGTATATGAAGAATAGGCACTTAACCCATTGAAACCGAACGGTCAGTAGACCTAACGGTTATGGTGCTGGTGGATAGGGAACAGATCCCTACCAAATGTTCTTGGACCATTTCAGCTAACCGATTGAAATCTTAAAAACATGGGAGGAAGGTCCATGGCTACCCTCCCGTTTGCCCATGCATGTCATGTTGTGGTTTCTTTTACCCATTTCGATCACAATTTACTGTTGGCACATTATCAATTCTTGATTACCGTGGGCTACCTTCGATAACAAACTAGTGGCTTGAGGGGACTCCATTTTAAAATTTTGTGAGATTTGGATTATGCTAAATCGGGAGTTCAATCTTATACTTCTGACGCCGTTCTCTTGTTTCTTACAAGACGGCCTTCAGGCGTTCTTGTTCTGGTTTTGATGGGTTCTTCTTTCTCTTCGTTCTTCTTCTTTTCTTTCTGATTCTTCTTCTTCTTATTTTGGCAACACGTCAATTATTGCGTCCAGCCTCAGCAATGATTGGCATAAGCGCCAGACTGCACCAATGACCGCTGAGGCATCCCATTGCTTTCATTTCTCTATGACATATGACTGACCCCTGTCGGGGTCATCAGGGGTCAAGGGGTCAAAACTGTGATTTTTTTAACTGTATTCCTTCCTAAAGGTTACATGCACGGTAACGTGACTCATGCATGATGAAAGCAGTGGGACCCTTCACAAAGTTATGGTTCGAGAGTCAATGTGGGGTCATTAAGGGGGCACTTCGGTCTTAATGTGAAAAATCTTCAAAAAAAATCTTCAAAAATAGCATTTGGATCATGCACAGTTGATGGTCACGTGATTCATACATATGAAGCAGCTTAAGACCCTTCAAAAACGTTGTGCTCGGCATGGGGTCAAGGTCATTAAGGGGGAACTTCCCCGGTCAAACCAAAAAATCAAAAATTTTTATTGCAAAATGTAAACATAGTAGAGTAACACAACCTTCAGATATGCATTCGTGTTACCTGATGTATGCAAGGTATTTTTATTTTGGGGGTCAAAGGTCATTTAAGGCCATTTACGGTTTTAGGCTAAATAACTTCAAGAATTTTATCTCCAGAATTAAGCAAAATAGATTTTTTTTATTTAAATTGGAAACAATGAATTTTTATGTATATGAGGTTTTTTCATTAGTGGGGTCAAAGGTCATAAGGGGGTCAAATGGTCAACTTGGTAAAAAAGTGCCCTAAAAAATAAGACCAAATTGCGCTAATCTCAGCCTATAGAAGGACAGATAAAGGCCGTTATTTCTGCAGTGATGTTAACAGTAATGGTAAAAGAGTCTATGATAGTCTCGCCCCAAAGGTCAAAGGTCAATGGTCAAATGTTTCACAAAATCTACCAACAAACTCCGATGAGCTGAAATTTGTCAGGATAATCCTCGTGGCATAATAAATACCGATCAAGTAAAGTTGACCCCATCCGTGACCCAGGGGTCATCTTATAGGGGTGAAAAGGGCAAATCCCTGGCATGCTTGGATTGAGTTAAACTGAATTAATATGATCCTTGTAAATTTGTTAACGCGTACAAATACCTTTATGACATTTGTGACCATCTTGTTGAAGTGTACAACAAACAGGGGTCAAAGGTCAAGTCCCCTCAAGGGGTCATTAAGGTGATCACCATCCATTCCCATACGGTACGGCCGTCTTGTAAATAGATCTTTCCCCAGGTCCTAGTGCTTTCTTTCCCCTTCGTTTTCTCTCTTTTTGTTTCTCTTCACCTTCTCTCTCCCTTCTCTCTTTCTCGCTCCTCTTTTTTTTTTTTTTTCCTCTCTTTTCTTTCTTCTCTCTTTTTTAAGATCGCTGGGGGTGGGGGGGGGTCCACCCCACACCCCCCATGGCGACGAGCCTGTACACATTTTTAGTACCATATAATATAAATTAAAATTGGCAAATTTTCGACAGTTTTCCACCACCCCATATCCAATATCTTCATACTTGCCTGTGCATTGTTTTTATCATTCATAAACATTTCCTTTTCTAGAAATATTAGAAACTTTTTCAATATCGTAGTTCTATAACTATGCATTTGTTTAGTATCTATTGACCCTGGTTTTGGTGGCAAAAGACTCCCGATAAACAACTTAACATCACTGAAAAAATTTGAAGTCAAGTTCACTTTCTCGTGAAATTGAAAAAAAAATTTTTTTTATAATTAAAAAAAAAAATCCATAAAATTTGTTTTTTTAACTTGTATTTTTGTTTTTTAAATGTGCCTCAATATGTTTCGAAAAAAAAACCCTTAATGGCGCATGCGTGGTTAGTTGACAGTGACGACCTGTGACATGTCAACGGAGATTCAGGACAACACGGATTTGTAAACTGGATGTCCTCCAAAGCCAACTACAACTTTCTTTCTTCTAACAACCTTTCTTCATTAACTCGTCTTATTACTAATCTTGCTTCATCACTGTTAACAACTTAAGTATAGCCAAGAAACCAAGGATGAAAGAGGGTGAATAATAATGAAGATTACAATTGTAATTTGTAATGTCGAGAGGGGATAGGTCCCGGATGTGAGTCAAGAAATCAACCTTTCATCAACCCGATTTTTTTTCTTGAACTTACGGACATAATAATCTATCGCTCCTTGTTAAATGGGACGGTTTAATATAGGCCTATATTATTAGACACTATTGTGACTTGAAAAAGAATACGAAGTAAATTGAAGGTAATCTTAAACGTTATATCACGTGATTAAAAACTTCGAACGTGTTGTCCGTGTTTCCACTCGTTTGAGCCGGTTTTAAACGAAGGACAACACTTAAGAGGAGTTAAACGAAGGACATAACCGAATCGAAAACGAGGGGAAAATCCCGCTCTTTTTGGAAGTGATTTTCACTCAACAACACTCTTTTAATGTACAACCCACCTCATTTTGGAGGGTTTACAAGAGTTCACTTCGTTTGGGGAGTGGAAATTTTCACTCGTGTTACATTTAGGAGAGAGGCCTAAGCTTGTACTGCCGGCTAGTGGAAACTATATACACATAGCGAGCGACAATGTCTTTAACGGTGGGGTGTAGGAGCAGAGCCGCTGCCGGGGTAGGGGAAAGCATCCGAAGCTCGTGCATTTGAGCTATTCAGAACCGTTTCAAGTTGCCACTTTTTGAGGGTAAATAGTAAATCAAGTCAAAGAAAAGACCGAGGGGAATACACATAGCGAGCGCCAATTCTTTAACGGGCGGGGGGGGTGCAGGAGCAGAAGCCCATGCCGGAGGAGGAAAGAGTCTTGGATTTAGAGCTATTAGAAGGGTTATTTTGAGGGTATATGAAAGAATAGGCACTTAACACATTGCCAACAGACGGTCAGTAGGACCTATAAAGTGTATGGTGCTGGTGGCTAGGGAACGCTCCCTACCAAAGGTTTCGTGACCATTAGCAGCTTTCCCGATTGGAAATCCTTGGGGGGAATGTCCATGGCTACCCTCCCGTTTGCCCATGCTACTGTTGATTGTGGTTTCTTTTACCCATTTCGATCACAAGTAATGGTTGGCACAATTATCACTTCTTGATTAACGTGGGCTAACCTTAAAACAAAACTCGTTGGCTTGAGGGGAATCATTTTAAATTTTTGTGATATTTGGATTATGCTAACTATGGAGTTCAAATTTGTTCTGACGCCGTTCTCTTTTTCTTCTTTCGTTCCCCTTCCTTTTCTCTCTGGTTTGTTCTCTTTCACTTTCTCTCTCCTTATTCTCTTTCTTCTTTTTTCCTCTCTTGTCTTTCTTCTCTTCTTTTTGAAGATCCCTGGGGGGGGGGCAACCCCATGGCGACGAGCCTGTACACATGTTAGTACCATAATAATATAAAAATAAAGTTAAAATTGCAAAATGCAGACAGGTTGTCCACCCCTATCCAATATCTTATACTTGCTGTGCATTGTGTATTCATTCAGAAGAAATACATTCCTTTTTTGAAATATTAGAAACTTTTCAATATCGTCAAAAGTGTCTATAACTATCATTTGTTAATAGGATTGACCATGGTTGTGGTGCAAAGAACTCCCCATAAACCAGACTTAACATCACTGAAAAAAATAAAAAACTTAAAAAAAGCAAAAAATATGTGAAATTGAAAAAAAAAATTGGTTTATATTAAAAAAAAATCCATACCCTCAACCATGATTTTTTGTTTTTTTTTTTAAATTGTGACCCATAGTTTCGAAACATTATGGCCGCCATGCGGGCGGTTATTGACAGTGATGACCTGGACATGTCAACGGCGATTCAGGACAACCACGATTTGTAAACTGGAAGTCTCCAAAGCCAAAATACACTTCTTCATTAACTCGTCTTATTACTAATCTTGCTTCATCACTGTTAACAACTAAGATAGCCAGAAAACAAGGGGATGAAAGGCGGTTGAATAAATATGAGAAGTACGATGTGTGGAGAATGTCCAGAGGGGATAGGTTCACGATGTGAGTAAGAAATCAACCTTTTCCCCGATTTCTTGGACTTACGGACATAATAATCTATCGATCCTGGTTATTAAAGGGGCACACGGTTTTAAATAGGCCTTATTATTAGACACTATTGTGACTTGAAAAAGAATACGAAGTAAAATTGAAGGTAATCTTAAAACGTTCTATTCACGTTGATATTAAAAAATTCGGAACGTGTTGTCCCGTGTTGGTCATTATTGATTATTGATCATGTCATAGCCATTGATCTTGTCGAATACATTTGTTCTATTGCCCCTGATTGCCTGTGAAGAGTTTTGGGAAAAAGCAGTTTAAAGATGTAAGCAAAATTTGTCAAGAAAAAAAATTAACATCTTTCTTCTTGTTAATGTTGTCTGCTTGTGACGTCACATGCAAGGCACGGTGTTAACCCTCGTCAACAGGGTGGCCCGGGGGGGGGGGTGGTTGCCACCCCACCCTTAAAAGGATGCCACTTCTGTCGCACAAAAACGCAACGAATACGATCTTAAGGCTTTTATGGAATTGTAAGTTCATCCTTTTGCGGGTTCCATTTAGCGAAACAAAAAATTGGAGATGGTACCACATTCATGGGGGTTCAGACGTACCGTCAAAGCGGAAGGTAGGGGGTGGGGGTGCATGGTTCCACATTCCTATACTTTATGGTAAAATGACAAAAAAATGGTACTTTATGTAAGAATGATGCTACTGTAAGCAAATACTTATTATTTTGAGTAATAAACATGTGTATGCTTACTTTGGACACCATTATTGCCAAATAACTACCAATTTTGCTTGAATAATAAATGGACAAAACAACGGTCGCAAAACCCTCGATTTTGGCGATTTTGCTTACAAATTTGAGGAAAATAAAGCTCTTCTCAGTTACGGTCACTATGAGCTCCTATTGTTAAAACGTGATATGGTTTGTACTTGATTTGAAGAAAGGACATTATGTAGCTACACACTGATACCAAACAAGATGGTGTTTGCCCCTTAATTAAGAAAAATTAGGTGGGGGTGGTAACATCCACCTGGTCGTGACGGTAATAAAACCATTGGTTGGCGGGGTTAATATTCATAAGGGAAGAGGACGGCTAATGTAATACCTCACGGCAGCTAGATACCGTTTAAAATATTGTGAGATTTTTATAAAAATGGAGATGAACCAAGATTTAGGTCTAAACTTGTGTTCACGTTCCACATAAAAATGATTAGGAAACTAAATAATTTCAACTGTTTCGTGCCTTCACTGTGTTAATATGTTTAAATAACTAAACAAATGCTCAAATAACCAACGTTGTGTGAATGGGCGAACGAAAACACCCGTGATTATATTTAGCGTTTATGTTTGCAATATTAAGAAGTGTATCATTCATGCATGCACACTTAGTCTGAAATTGGGTTACAATACAATCATAAGAGGTAGAAACGTGCTCATAATGATAAGGAAACATTGCAATGTCTCTACTGCTTGTTATCATAATGATACGTGAAGCAGGGACTCTGTTATAATAATGATAAGTGAAACAGGGCTATGACTATGATGATATGGTACTAACACATTAAAATAAAAACAATAGCAAAACATTTTATAAAGCGCCTTTTTAGACAAAGCGCATTAAACAAAAAGAGAGAAATATGCAGACAAAAGAAAGCAGCCTTAAGACTACATTATGAAACAATAAGATTTGAGCAGGAGATTTGAGTTGTCAAAATGTTGGAGCACTTACGGAATAAGGATAGTGATAACAATGCAGTGTTCGCAATAATGATAAGTGTAAAAGGTTGTGTTCTGGTATAATGAATAATGGAAAAAACATTTTTAATTTATGTTTGGTAATAATGATAAGGATGGAAGGGTTCGCAGTTTATCTAATGCAAGTAATAGAAGGGAATGTTCTCATAATGATAAGTGATAACAGCGGCTGTGTTCTCATAGTGATAGATGATAAAAGGGTTGTGTTCTAAAAATGCTAGAGTTCTCATAATAGGTGATAACAGGGCTGCGTCCTCATGATGTTACGTGATAACAGGAGCCCTATGTTCTCACTACTATAATTATAAGAGATAACAGGGCAATGTGCTCATAATGATAATTATTTTTGTGTTCTCATAATGGTACGCGACAACAGGGCTGTGTTCTCATATGCGTGATAACGGGGCTGTGTTTTCCTAATGATAAGTGGTAAGAGGGCTGTGTTCTCATGCATAATGATTAGCGATAATGGGTCTACGTTCTCATAATGATAAGCGATAACAGGGCCTATGTTCTCGTAATAAGTGATAACAGGGCTATATGTTTTCACAATGATAAGTGATAACGAGGCTATGTTCTCATAATGATTAGTTATAAAGGGGTTGTGTTCTCATAATAAGTGATAAGGGAGGTGTCATTACGGCGGAGGGTGTGGGGGTGGATAATTTGAAGCGGTAATACGACTAAATGCATGGTAATTAAGCGAGAGGGAGAACATCATCATCATTTTTATCCACAAAATGGGGGAACGAATTTTAAATTGAGACTTTTCATTAGATCAGGGAGAATCACATTGTGTGGTTTTAAATGATGGTAAATGCCTAGTTTTATACACATTTTTAGTGCCATAATACTGTGTTCGAGCCAGTAAAATTGCAAAATGTCAATTTTCCACCCCATATCCAATATCTTCATACTTGTCTGTGCATTGTGTTATATTCAGTCCAGAAACATTTTCTTTTCTAGAAGTACTAGAACCTTATACAATTTCATAGTCCTATAAAAGAGATTGTGTTTGAATTATACTCTACCATATGATTAAGAAGTTTTTTTTTAAAAGTCTCGCAATTTGTTTTTAAATGGAGATGAATTATGATAATGATTCAAAAATTTGAGCCAAGAGAGAGGAAAAACATTTTCAAAATACTAGCACCCACACCTCATATCCCACACTTTACCCCATCCCGCCCATTGCACGTCTTTGATGTCAACAGGTCACAATTTACAACGCGGTAAAATGTTAACAAGTGGAATGGCATGAAGACACTGCAACATATGGTAAAAACGTTAATCAATTGCGTTGCTCGCGGACTGATAATCTTTGACATTGATTTCTTAACCATTTCACTCCATTAAATTAATAGAACTACTTGGCGGTTCAAGCTACTTTCCTTTTTATAGTTAACACGTGTTTATAATAATTACTAAATCTAACTCCAATTTTCCACGCGCGAGACACATCGCATATCATTATGCTTATGATATCATATCAGTTTTTGGCTCATTAAAGTGTCGCCGAAAAAAAGATGATTCACCTTGCACGCTTATTTCTTGTTTTAATATTTTGACGTGTGGCCGGGTACTGTCCGTGATTCACTTTGTCTCTGTTATTGTCACGTCAAGTGACCGCAGGTCACGCGTAGGCAAGTATAGATTAACTGCCCCCTTTTTTTGGTCATATTTTTTATCGTACAGAGATTTCTGTTGGTAATAGCTTTTTGATAATAATGCCAATTGATACCACGCATGCAGTAGAATTTTGGTAAAGTTGGTTGCACGCTCAAGAGATGGTGTATCATTTATGACATGGGAATGCAAGTACTTAAGGCGTTGTTTGCTAAAATGGATGAGAAACTTTACCATTTCCTTGTTTTTTATATCTGCGACAACCGGCAACAGGCGTCCTGTCAACGTCAAGAGTTCTGTCCTGTATGAGGGGTGTCAACTTCTGTTAATTTAGAGGACGTTACAAAAAAATTGAATTTCAGATGGCCGCACAAAAATCCAGAGGCGTATGACAATTGGGTTCATCATCACGATGCTGACCATTTCTGCAAGACGCTTGATTTACAATCTACTCCCTCCTGACGTGTTGCTGAATTGAGTGGAGGAGCACTCTGCATCTGGTGCCCACGAACAAATATTGAATTGTCTATTTCTCTGCATGCGAAAAAACAGGGGAGTCATGAATGAATAGAACAATCCACCATTAATTCTTGAGGTATTGATCTCCATTGATGTTACCTCTGAAAAATGGTCCCCAATGATTGTTCTGTGCCAAAAGACCAACCCAAGCAGTCAATTGCTTCTGTAATCATTCCGTTGAATAGTCCAACATCAAGCGGATGAGACGTGACCTCTCGGTGCATACTCTCGTACATTGTATTTTACAGAATGGTGTTCAACTTGAACGAGCCAGCTCATATCCGATGATGAATCTTCCATCTTAGTTCTTCCAGGAACCGTGCAGGACTGTTTCCGAGACTGCTTGGATATTGCCATTGGTAGCCGACCTTCCAGTCTGGAAGTCGGCGTTCCTTGTCATAATTCGACTGTTCGAGTCCTGGCGGATTGGATCATAACAATTGTATATGGTCGGAGCACCTGGATTTGCCAGGAGCACAACATAGCCAACCCATGAATTGCATCCATACAATCAACTAGCGGCAACTTCCATTTCACTTTCACTCATTAAAGACTGACCAAGATGTAAGTGTACCTACCGTATGCTGTTGACAAGACCCTCATTCTTTTTTGCCCTAATAACAACATTAGGGCGAAATTGTAACATTCATTAGGTTTTAAAGAGTTGTTGTCGGTTGCTGTAGTAAAATCATCTTAGAGACGGTTCGTCGTACAAAATCTCGATATTTGCAAAAATTAATACTTACTTACATAAAGTTTACTAATGTGTTTTCATCAATCACCGATTGAGGTCTTGGCTAATACCGTTTACAGCTCCATTTGGTTTGCTTGCTAAGGTTGGTTGCTGCAATCAAATATGTGGGATGAGCACTCTTCCCCGAACATATTGACACTCTCAATTTCTTTGCAATGCGAAACGGGGAAGTCAGCCTGATTGAATGAACATGCCCACCATTATCTTCTGTGGGTATTGATCTCCATTGAATGGTTGCGCCTTGAAAAAGAATAGTCCAATAATTGTTCATGTGCCAGACAGAAGCAGTTCAATTTTCTTCCTGTAATCATTCCGTTTGATAGTCAACATCAACGGAGGAGACTGACCTCTGGTGCATACTCTCGTACATTGTGAGTATTTACCGAATGTGTTCAACTTGAAGCCAGCTTCATATCCGATGATGAGATCTTCCATCTTAGGTCTTCCAGGAACCGTACATGACGGTCTTAGGTTGATAGACTCTTGGGCTTCTTATTAGCGTATCAATATGTGTCTTCTTATTATCTGAGAGGGGTGAAATTGTAAGTCTACTACACGTGTTATCCTTATAAAGTTTGCAGATGAAGGCCGCAATCCTTTTCGACGGCAAGCTAGCATCTTCTACCACCTCTTGCCTGCTCTGTTTGCAGTGGTTTCCGAGACTGCTTGGATATTGCAATTGGTAGCCGACTCAGTTTCGGGAAGGTCGGTCGTTCCTTGTTCAGAATTCGACTTGTTCCAGTCTGCTGTACCTCTCAACATTTTTGTAACGGCACCACGTGAAGGCGGGCATACGCTTTGTGTATTGCTGAGTCCGAATCTCTTCTGGACTTCTGCTGCCTCCTAAGTGCGATGGAAGGCCTAACTCCTGTACAAGGAATTGTCCTTTGGCTGTGGGGTGTGGTGTGCTGTATCAATTTTGTGGGCCCATTAATTGTGTGATAAAAGCAACTCTGTAAGTGAACAGTGGCACAGGTTTTCATTCTCCATGCTTCAGGTTGTGTAAGCTACATTCGCATTATTGGAATATAACAATTTGGATATGGTCGGAGCACCTGGATTTTCAAGGAGCACAACAATGGCCAAACCATGAATTGAATCCATACAATCAACGCGCAACTGCATTTCACTTGCACTCATGAAAGAACAAGATGTAAGTGTACTGGACGATATGTATTATTATTATATATATATATATATATATATATATATATATATATATATGCACACTTCCGTAACTTTATCATAAACAAATCCAAATCACACGCTATCGACCTAAAACATATCCCGCATCCATACCAAATATCCAAATTTGTTTCAAGTAATGTATCTTTTATGTGATACAATATACCGGCGGGCTTTTTACGGTACAGGTGTTGTGCTTATACTGTCACAGATTCAATACTAGTATTAAGCCAGTGTTTTCCTTTATGTCGATATTTTCTTTATTTTTAGTTCAGTTGGTTTAAGAGAAATATCGTTTAATTCTAGAACTGGATTTTGGTTAATGAGAAGAGATATTATGCTCTTATGATGTTAAATTAAAAGTGCAACAGGCTGACACACTTATGGCGCCGGGACGGACGTTTTTACTGAGAAATCCCCGGTGAGTTTGATCGGTGGTTTGTTGAAATGAGTGGGTTGATGTCAACGGGATGCCCCAACTTGCTTGGTAGCTCCATGGGTATACACGCAAATGACAGCTTGACAGTGTGGTGCAGAGTCTATCTATGAACCCATAAATGAACCTCGCTAATAAGCGTTAATTAATAGGCTATTAAATATGAGCATGCGCAAACCCTCTACTCAGATAAGCGTTGCATTCGAGAAAACTCTTGATCCACATGTCGGCTGCCGTGGCGTGGGGATATCGCTTTCTCTTTCCTCGAAAAGTTCGTCCACAGTCCTCAACATGAATGAAACCTTTTTTTGTTTTTTTATTGCAGCTTTGGGTCCCAGACAAGCACCATACACCTTAGTTCAATGTTCGTTTGCATATTTATAGGATATCTCAGGACCCACCTCCCCTTGGCAGATGGACAATTTATTTTGAGTTTGCCCTATTTCATTATTCATTGTATTTATTTCATGTCATTCTCAGAATAAGCGTAATCAGTGCCTATTTTTTGTGTACTAACTAATTGTTGAAGTCAATAAAAATATAATTTGGAAGCAGAATTATCAAGGGGTCGGTAGGACTTTGCGTTTCATGATACCGTTCAAGCGGACCTAATGATCTCCTCCATGTTTTTGCTGTAATGGTCATATGATGCTCCTCTAAAAAACACAGTAGTGTCGAATGTTGTACACTTTATCTTAAAGCCAGAACGTACTGAAGATAATTTCCACAATTACGCAACTTTTTCGCACCTTTTAAAGTTTCTTTCTTTTGAAGTTATTAATCCCTTTTTGAAGAAGTTCAGATCTGTTCAAATGTAAATAACTTATGTTTTGTTGTTCACTAATTCTTTCACCGTTTTTCACTCACCAAAGTGCACAACTCAATTTTGTATTCTGCAGTACACGGAAGTTATCTCTCGGATGACAAGCTAATGAGATGGAACAAAAATATTGGAAAGCCTAGGTCTTTTTTTCTTTATGGGATGTACAAAACGACTTACTTTTTTGAATTGAATATGGAAAAATCAGGGCTATGTGGGTTGGTGTGGTAGAGATTTGTCCGTTAGAGCCATATTTCTGATATACCATGATTGGAAAAGAATGGTGTAAGCAATGCACGCAAAAAAAAAACCCAAAAACAAAACAAACAAAAACAAAGAGAGAGAGAAATCTTTAGTCCCCCAATCCTCACTGCTGGTAAAGGGGCGCGGCCTGGCCTGGCCCTGGATTACGAATAATGGTGCAGGTTGATTGGTGCAGGTGGACTCAAACCCCGGGTTCCTTTATCCCCCCATACACCTTGCACAAAAAGTATCGTCGGCATTTTTTCGATCAGTATGTGGGCCAAAGTCAGACCATTGTGAAAGTTTTTGCAATATCATTTGTTGTCCAAGATCTTGCTCTTTCATTTAATACCTGGCTTGTAAAAAACGTCTCCTTTAAATTTAACTTTACTCCAGTTTTTAACTTACCTTCATGATAACTAGTAGTCATCAATTTGGTTTCCGTTCAGGTATAATCTACATACATGGCAATCTAGATGCCTCTAATGAAATAGTATCCTGCCTTGATGATAAAAAAAGTATGTTATTGGAAATTTCTTAGACCTCTCCAGGCATTCGATACCGTAACCATGAAATTCTTTTGTCTAAACTCACCCACTATTATCGAGTAGTTGCCTTTGAGTGGTTAGAATATCTAACGAACAGAACTAATTACCTCTTTGACAATTCCAAGTCACCATTACACGACATAAACTGCGGGGTACCACAAGGCTCAATTTTGGGTCCCACTTCTTACTTGATACTTGATACTAGAACATCCTCATAAGCAAGCTTGCTGTCCTGGATGCTTAACTGTGCAGTGCATCCACGTGCCATATATACAAAAAAACAACTTCAGGAACAAGATTAAAAGAAAACAAAAGGTGCGGCTAAAAACTTGATGGCTACATTACCACCCCATATCTGGAACAGTATGTTGGCAGACATCTAATAATTGGAAGAGCTGCCACCTGAAGCATGATTTGTAGGGCTAAGACTGCTTCGGCAGGAGGATTGCCAGAGTGGGATGACACGAGGATAGAATGAATTGTATGTGTTAACTTTTGTAGTGACCGGTGATATCGGAGTACATGGTACCTCTAGCTCCAGATCTTTGTTGTTGGGGGATGAGCGGCGCCGAGGGATGGATATGTGACACACCATGTAAGAATCTTGTAGCCATGGTATGTCCTGAGCCAGAATTCTTCTGTCTTCAAGAGTGTCCCACTGCAAAGATTTGAGCATATTAAAACACTTTATCTTCTCCACCTGTAGTCACCTACTGTGAATCTCTGCTTGGCGTTGTATATGCCTCAATTTGGTTTGTTTTTTTTGGTGTATGGGGTTCCACACAGAAAGGCATATTCAACCTGTGGTCTTACAAGGCTTTGATATGCTTTTTCTTTGACGAGTCTTCACATGTTCCAATTTCTCTGCGGATCAATCAATTGTTTTGGATGCCTTGACACGATCGATTCAATGTGCTTGGTCCAGGACACGTCTGAGGATATGTGACACCCAGGTCTTTGTGGAACTTCTTGAGGGATGGCAACACCTTCAATGGTGTACGCGCCTACGTGAGAGGCGCCGGCTTGGTTGGTGATGGTAAGATGGACGCACTTCTTAATATTGAACTCATGCCCCATTTTGGCCCAGTGAAATACTCTCAGCAATCCTTTTTTTATATTAAATGATTAGTTTATGCTTCAATTGTTTTCCCCCTGTTTTCCTTGCTACATATTTTGCGGATGATGTTGGCATTACCAAAGAACGGGGACTTTAGAGCTCTATCAACAAATCAACATTGAACTTATTCACGTTTCCACTTGGGTTTTAGAAGCTAATAAGTTGTCCCCCTGTGAAAAAAAAATTTAAATAAAACCAACTATATGATGTACAAAAAACAAGTATGATAATCGTGAATTTCCAAATTGCGAATTTCTATTGACAACACGTATTTTCCCGTGTTCATCATACTAATATTTCGTTGGTGTAACAATAATGAATGTCTTACCTGGAAGCAACACACAACTTCATTTTCCAATATTGTCTCCAAAATATACAGAATTTTGTATCGCCTTAAAGGTGTTCTTCCTTTCTAACACAAATTTTCCACACTTTACAAATAGTCTTGCTACTACCCACCTCATTTATGTAATGTAATATCATCTGGGGAGATCTTTAATAATTCCTTTTTGAACACCATCCATATTAGGCAAAGGCAATCATTCGCATTTGTACAAATTCCCCCCTTTTTACACAATACCCCCTTTATTTGCTGATCTAAAAACACTCACTGTTCCATGATATTCATAAACTTCAAGTTTCACATTTTATGTAACAAATATAAAACAAATTTAATTACCCTAAATTTTTCTCTAAAACTACGTCATGAAAACAAAATACAATTCCATGAGTATGGACAAAAAAAGAAGGGAAAACAATCTAAAAAATTATAGACCATATGTTTTTCACTCTGATCTCGGCAATAACACCATTAAAACGCAAGGTCCTTTATTATGGAATTCCCTATCCCCAAGTAACAACTCTTGACTCTAGGTCTATTCACTCTTTCAAATCAAGTATAAGGCTGATATCATTGCCCATTATTAACTGCTTTTTCCTCCCTAAATTTTCTAGTGGCTGCCAGTGTCCATGTCCCACCTGTTTTGTCCTGTCTTGTCGGCACTTGTTGTCCCATCTTGTGTCCTTATTCCTAGTTTTTTGTTCACACCGTATTTCATTTCATGTAAATTTCACTTGTCTCATTATGTATTTTTTGGGTGACCATTATTTCGAGCTAGGCTCTGTTTGGTTTACCCGCTATGCTAGTATACTTATACATCATAATCTTTGTATCGCTGCTTGCATAGTGAAATAATTGATTGACTGAAAAAGCGTGCAAAAATGGCTGAGATAGAACGTCCAGAAGACGCAAACCCCCAAAAACCAAAAGTTCATCAGTTTTTGGATTTTTCAATGGGCAGTGCAGTGTACTGGGACACGAACACGAAACTGCAACTTTTGCTTAGGGGGATTTTTTTTTAAAACAGTCTGAAAAAAAAACCCCCCTCTTTGTTCAAAATCAATACACGTTTTATGTTGCGTTTGTACCCCACAGTGACCCTTGAAAAAATCAAAAAACTGCAACTTTTGGTTTTGGGGTTTGCGTCTTTCGGGCGGTCTATCTCAGCCATTCTTGCGCGGTTTTTTTTACAAGCGAGGTGTTAAAGAAAGACAAGACCTAGGAACACAAGTATATTTCGAAAACTTTCAAACTTTCTGACTTTGGGCAAAAAATAACACCGATCGAAAACATCATACCGAGAATCTTTTTGTGCCGGTGTAGATCAGTACAGATGCAGAACAGAAGTTGTCACAATATCGTAACGCATTGAGCAGACCCACGGTCGTGTTCCAAGACCATGTCTTTTCTTGATTCATCATCTGCAGTATGTTTAGAGACATCCAAGTTTCATGTATACCGCTTGAAGTTTTCCGGCTCACAATCGCCTAGCGGGAATCTTTAGATTAAACCTCGAGTCATAGCAAAGCTGCCATAGTATCTCTATATATATAAGCTTCCCTCAGTATAAAGCCACTTTCAGGTAATCACTTGTTTAAGGCTTAACATCCCTCTATATTAAGGGCTCTAGAACTACGCAGCTATGTTTAGACCGTGCCTTCTGGATCGTGGTCCCCGCCCACTGTATCATGTACTGTAGCTGGTATGCTGAATAGTCCCCGGGTTCAAACCCCAGTCACCTGCCGGTGGTCACAACTGGCGAGTCCTATAGTGATGTAGTGTCCTACCTATTGTGTTCTCATTGTGTAATGAATGCATCCCCTATTTCATCCCGGTAGATTCATATACCAAAGTAACGAGTTTACTAGTCCGTGTAGGTTGTCTGGTTCCTAAGGACACTCTCTCCTCTCATGGGGACTCACAAGTTTCTTACACGAGACTAGTAGGGCTATAAATTCTGGATTTAATGATTTGTAGAAATACTTATTAAAGCTAGAGTTCCATAGGCTCCCGTATTCATTTGGGTCAAATGAACCACGAGAATATCCAGTCCCGTCTTTCGGAGGGAACGTTAACTTCCGTTGGTCCCATCCAGAGTGCTATTACCTGCTACATGTACCTCACAGTCAGTGTCGAAAAGGTAGCCCGTGGTAACCCCCCAACTGTCCAACGCGCTATTCTGAGTCAGTTTCGAGAGATACCCTCTTAAACTGAGTGGTTAATCACTGCTGGGTATACTCTGAAGGCGCGGTCCTCCTACAATTGATAATATATAAATAAAACTAATTCTCCACGTTTACAACAAAATATAGCTATATTCCGTCAATCATTATTATCAGAGACATACACATTTCCCAGAATTTTATCAATTGAGCTGATGCCCCCCTATTAAATTAAAATGGAACTCCATGGACACCATAAAATAGGTCCTCTTGCAAGCTTCTCTAGATTGATGCTGTCGTCGTCATTGATGAGTTATCATTTTCACAGCCTGCTAGCTAAGGTCACTAGCAAGAGGTTAACTTCATCAGGTAAAACGAATAGACTGCATCGGGACTAGTAACCATTCAAGATGGCGCCATATTCGCCATTAAAGGTGTTGAATACCAGAAACCATAACCATCTCCCCGATATAGTGTACCTTACGCAATCATACTAAATTTCAATTAGAGCATTTCCGAGCCAAGGATTGCAAGTGAACCATTTCACACACCTCCAACAACATGAAATCACACGATCATATTAACACTTACTCCATTGCCACTGATGATTCAAAAAATCATTTTAATTACGGAACGGTAGCCATGATACTACGATGAATGAAATCCTCAGGCCAAATCCAAGATAAGGTTGTGAATAAGCGCTTTTTAAAAAAGTTTTTCTACACATAAGAAAGATACTAGTACGTTGACATTTGAACCGGATGTTAGTCGTGTAAGCCCTGTCAGTCTTTTACGGTTGTTTTGGATTTATCATTATGTTCCCAAAACACAAATGACACCGGGGAAAGTCCCGCCTTTCACAACTAAATAGAGTGAAAATAGACAATTGCGGAAAAACAGAAAGAAGAGAAAAACGTGGGTTGATATTCGTCTAGACACTTCGCTGTTGGGTCTCGTGGCAGATTCGCAAGTCACCGGCTTTTCAAATGTATGGGCTCTCCATTTTCAGATTTCCTACTCCCCAACACAATAGCTGGCTTTGTCAATAATATGAAGCGCAATACTATACTTTAGAGAATTTTGTTTTACTTCTGGACCCCCCACTGTTAAAATGACCATAAAAAACGTAATTTTACCTATGCAGCTGGACTCACAACAGTTAAAACGACGTTTTAGAGTGCTATTAAACATGTTAAAAAACGACGTTTGGTAATTTGTGTTCCCGGTTTTAGATTTTAAACCCCTTTCTCACATTTTGGCTGTTTTGTTTAGTTTTAATAACACCTATTAAGTAAGTAGCATTTGAGACCTAAAACCTGGGCTTTTTTGGACTCAAGTGAGTGCATTCTTCATGTTGACTCTGAAATGTCATCAGACAACTACACAATTTGGAACAAAATGTTTGAACGCTAGTGATTATTCCAGCCTCCTCCACACGGTCACATCCTCTCTAAGCTCTGGCGATCAGATATGTGTAGATCGTGCCTTCCCTAGGTTTTGTAGCATATATTGTTTTAACCAGGACCAACCAAATCAGTGGTCAATGGACAATCCCCCCCCTAAGAAAGTCTGACAATGCCTTCGCATTACCTGGCATCACCGACTAAAGAAAGAGGGTGACACCGTTTCACATTCATTTTAAAATGTTTTTATTTTACTCAATTTCCCCCTTTGTCACATCCTACCGATTAACTTCATACTCGATCAACAGAATACTCAAATGGGGTTTTTTACAGACCTTCTGACCCTGAGTGACCGTTGACCACAGCAAACCGCTACCCGTAGGCGACACAGTCATGTATTTCTGCATTTTGGCATTTGTTTTTGGCCAGTGCTTGTGTTGCCTTTTGTTTTGAAGTTACAAAATAGTTCGCGGCTTTAAATATTTCAATTCTGGTTTTGGGCATGAATTACTTGATTCCTAAAGTATTCACGGGCACGGTTATTAAACAAAACAGCATAATGTATCCTCAAAATAATTTTGCATTCTTCTCAACACATTTTTATAGTGATTTTAATTCGTTATAAGGAAATGCCTAATTAATAATTGGATTTTGATTGACAATTACATGGAGCTATTACAAATATAATGAATTCTCTTGGCGCCTAAAGCTTATCACGTTCATTGGCATTCTTTCATTTAGAAATAAATATATAATTACTTAAAACAGAAGAGATTCAAACGATTATATTTAAATTTAGATGACCCGGTAGCGTAGCCGACAGAGATAGGGACGGGGCGACGCCCCCAATCTCAATCTCCCTTAGCCCCTCTTAGCCCCAATGATTTCAGGGATTTTAAAGGAATCCGTTGGGATGGTAGTTATCTATGACGCAATCAAATTGAAATCAATCTAATACTTATTTAATATTCATGCAATAGAGATAATTTTAAATCCTCACATTGATTGGTCCAACTACAATCCTTAGAATTAACTTTTAAATCTCTGGAATTTAGAGTGTAGAGGCGCTCAACGCGCTCTTCCCCAATGAGACTCTTTCCCCAATGAGAAAGGCTTTCTTTTCCAATGGAAATGCGTTCTTATTCCCAAGCGAAATGCTCTTTCCTCATGAGAAACGCGCTTTGCCTCCAACATGTGGAATGAGAAAAAGGCCTGTCCCACAAGAGAATGCGCTTTTTAATTTACCCCTAAGGAAAAGGCGCTCTTTGCCCTGAGAAAGGCGTGCTTAACTCTCAGGAGAAAGTCTCTCTTACTCTCAATGATAAATGCGCTCTTTCCTCAATGAGAAGGCGCTCTTTGCCCAATGGGAAAGACGCTCAGGCTTCTCCCCATGGCAACCGCGGTGTTACGCCAATACGAAATGGATCTTTTCTTTCCCTAATGAGAAGGCTCTTGTCCCTAATGAGAAATGCACTTCTCCTACCATGAGACAGTCGTTCCTACCTCCAAATGAGACAGGCGCTCGCGCTCTTTCTCGTTGCATATTAAGAGCTCATTTGCATACTTGCTCTGATTGTTCATTACTAAAAAGGTGGAATTTTTGCTCGAGATCCCAATGTCCAATTTGACAAAACTTGTATGGGGGGCGTGGATGGTGCATGCAATGATGCAAGTAATAAACATATGCAATCGGTACTCATATTTGCGCTAAATACCATCTCATTTCATATTTGCTCCCCGCCAGGAGGGATCTTGGCCATTTTTACATAACTTGCAGCATTTTTTAAATGCCAAAAGGTAGCCAAAACGAATGTCCAAGATATGGCCCCCCGATGAAATGCTATCCCCAATCAGACCCCGTTAGTTATCATATGCTTCCAGAACTCGTCATCATAACCACTCACACTAAAAATTGACACCTCTCACACAAAGACGTGTCTCCAGCAGAAGTTTAAAATGTAAGACCTTTAACAAAAATACTTGTTTAGATTTTAAAAGGTGTCTTGGGCCGGTCCGAAGTCATGCGAATTTGCTACAAAAATCATTCTCTATATCTGCACACTCGATCAAGTCAACACATTGTTTGTTTAACTTCTAAGTTGGATCGCCGCGGCCACTTATCATACGTATGACTATTGGTAAAAACAATGCATTTTTAGCAATTTTCTTGATCAATTTTGAAGAAAAAACATTGCAACCACAGCGCGACTGGGTCCCCCGGGGCTGGCTATGGCCGGCTGGATATCTTTTCATGTTAAAGTTGGATAGTTGGCGAAAGTTCATTTGTGACTCATTATTGGCACGAAGAATACGAAATATGACCTGTTTTCATCAGTGAACTACGAACAATACGATCGCTAATGAAGTCGTAAGTAACAATTTCTGTCTGTCATTTCTCGGTAACAGTCGCTTGACACGCCGCGTTACATTATAGATGTAAGGATATGATAGCATAGAGTGGCTTAGTAATGCTATTCCGTTTAGATAAAACATGTTAATGTTAGTCACACGAATTCGATTCCGTCCTGCTGTCTTGATTGGCGACTTATGTTGTTTGCATCTATGTATCCGTACCGAACATCATTGCGTCTGGAATAACTGTGCCAAACCAGTACGCTCTACTAACTTTTCTTCTGCTCTCTTTATATGTATCTCTGGACAAAGAAAGTCCTAAAATTATGCGAATGTCTGACTAGTACTCAGAGATTTGTCAAGGACTGAGAGTTCATATCGTAGAGTATACTCATAACCCCAAAACGAATATAGCGCGCCTCAGTGGTGAGATTTATAAATTTTTCCCTTGCAAATATTGCTTACTTAAGAAATATTTGGGTGACTAACAACATGGTGGCTCAATGTTCCATGACCAGAAATTCGTGTAACCAGATGATATCTCATACAATCACCTAACTTGGATGAGTTCTTATTCAACAGATGATATTTTTCATTCTTACTCGTGAAGGACAAAATACATCCACCAGTGATTCAATTTACATTGCTGGTATAGGTCTAGCATAAAATATAATCCTAATTGATCTTATCGTTGGCCTTTTGCAGCAGTTCCCTTCATTCAAATAAAATTGTCTTGAGGTCTCGTCATGCCCGAGACCTTGCATGAGGCTAGTCTTGTGTAACATCATATCATGACCACTATGAGTTACATACTACTCTTACTCATTGTTGTCTACGTGTTAAGCATAATCAAATACATTCCTTGATGTGACCTGTCTTGTGTAACATCCAAAGGAATGTATTTGATATCTCCCTTTACACTAGACAACAATGATTTCCCAATTTATATTTGAACACCCTGTCAAAATAAAAACAAAAACAAAAAATAATAAATAAATAAATTTTTAAAAAATTAATGTCACATCATAGCTGCCCATCCATATAATCTAGTCCCCATCGGGACAATGCACTGTGTCATGTAGGAATGTATTTGATATCTCCCTTTACACTAGACAACAAAATGATTTCCCAATTTATTTTGAGGCAACCTGTCAAAAAATAAAACTGATAAATACAGAAATAATAAAAAAACAACACAAAAACATCGTACATGGTTTGTTTCAAATACCCACAAGCTTAAGGGTGGAGATGGAATCACTTTTGCAGCATATATGCAATGATACAATTCTTTGGCTTTTGTATTTTTA
>JAMKCH010061388.1:0-117037 GCA_023653785.1 Ophioderma brevispina
TACTATGACAAAATATCACCTTTAAAACATCTGGCAAGCACTTTGATCTCAAATTTATTTTGACCTGGTTCCATGGATTTTAAATTTTGCTTGTGAAGTCAATGGTGAATTAACTGAATTTTGACAATTTTAGATGACTTTGAAAAGCAATGTTCTTCTCAATTTGATTTTAGCAGCCAAAATGGCCGTAGAAACTACTTGTCTTGAAAAAAAAGTGGATATTTGCCCGTCCTAGTCATATGTGAGGTGTGAACTTGAATGAGCTTGTTGAATGTGTTATTCTTTTATTCATAAATTGATTTACAAAATAATTCCATGTTTCATCTTTAAATACATGGGATTGCAAATGACAATGAAACCTGCCCAGTTCCTGCATAATAAAATATTATGCTAAAATCACTATAAAATCAGAATTACAATTCATTTGAAACTTGGTTCCTATTAAATAAGTTTATTTAGTTTTTCTTTATTTCTAAAAATTCCCTAATTTTTTAAAAGTAATAATTATTTCTAGTCAAGAAGGAAGGTTCTGTGTTATTTACATTCCAGGAGGTAGTTTTTAACCAAAATATTTAAATAGACCATTTGCACGATCCCCGTAATGCATCTCGTATTGTGCCCATTTCCATCCGGGAACTTGTACCAGAGTTCATGTTAACCAAAAAAATTGTTTGTTCGCGTCGCCGAACAGTGCCTAAAATTACAATACAAAGTATCTTTTCACGTGAAGTTAATCTTACAGAAATGTAGAAGAATATCAAAGGAACAAAAACAATCGAGGCACTGGTGTTGAAATTCATGACAAAAAGTGATATTTTCGATCGTAACTGTGCCCTACTTGTCTCCTGCCGGACGATTACACAAATAATAGTACAACGTCACAGATAGGGGTCAGTTTTTTCTGGGTTTTCCTGTGTACGCTCTGAACCGTATGTTTTTTTTTACCGTATGGTTAAAAGCCCCTCGGATGGACTGGGCACAATACGAGATGCCCTTGTGGGATGGTGTAAATATGTCATTTTCTTTCATTGGCGATTTTTCAAATAAATTGTTGTACTTTTTGAGGAATTTTTTATTTTAATTTTTGAAATGTTGAGAAAACACCTATTAAACTTAACATAGAACCTAACTTAAAATCTAATGACTTTTCTAAATTTAATTCTCTTTCAATATGACACTTTATTTGTTAGATTGCAAGTGTGAAGTTTTCTTCTAGGAAAAATATTATTAATATTAGCATTCTAGTATTTCTAAAAAAAAATAATGCATTATGGAAGGCATAACACTACTAAACACTACTTCCGTTTTTGTCTTGTGCTAGCACCTAAGAACTGTCCCACTAATCCAACCATATATCAATGACAAACTGGAAGATGTGACCTCCTCTCGCATAAAAGAATGCCTTTCGCATGGCGTTAATACCTGATGCATTTGCAGGATGTTATGAACGTTTGCCCCGTTTGGTATGGTCACCCTTATAGTTGGCCGACTCATGAATTATTGATGATGTTTGGTATCCTAGTGCTGAGCATATGGTATTGACTGATTGCACCATTTTTTCTGAATTTATTGAGCATCTGCAACCATCGTCCCACTACCACTAATTCCTGGAAGAAGAACTCCGCCACCTTGGTGGTAATGTCCCTCCCTACAACAATCCTTTGGAAGCACAATAATACATGAGATTTTCCCCCTTTTGTTCCCTTTTCTTTAGAATGTTTTGTGGTTTAAGTGTGCATTGTAAGAAACCCGATATTTATAAGACATTTGTAACATTCCCGTAGTGGGTTCTATGTGAGTTCTATCCAAATAGGTTAAACCAAAATGTCTTCTTACCTTCTGAAACATTGGTCTGAAAAACTTAAAGCAATAACAGCACACCTTTTTTGAAGAGTGCCGTCAATTTTTCAAAATTTGAGATTTTTGCACAGTTTTATTGGTAATAGTCTATTAAACTATACCTGCAGATGGTAATGCTCCAAGTGCTGCATTTGTCATAAAGAATTGATTTTTGTAATTAGAATCGGGAAATCCCGGCTTGTAATTTAAATGCGAAGCTGGAAATGCCAAATGTATATCCATCCATGTTGAAATTAAGCCACTCACGAATATGACCTCTAACTTAACTTTCCTGGAACTGACAAAACACAAAAGGATGAGCGTAAGACACGTACATGGTGCCTATTTCGCGCTATTATCATATTGGAAAGACCGTTTCCAGCTCCGTTGATTTATAGAAGATCTCCGAAAAATTATTTATTTCTTCAAATTTTCCCCTTCTTTTTGCGACACAACTACCATCACAGTTAATTGTTTCCTAGTCAATTAATCAATGCACTGTGCAAAAATCGCAATAATACAGAAAGCGGGGGCAACTCCTAAAACGAGTGCATCAATGATTGCAGTACCCCATCAATTGATGGTTAGGGAATGCTAGTTTTATTAAGTTTGGCAGTCTCCTTGAATTTTTGTGGTTTTTCCTTTGACCTTGAATGAACCCCTAATGACTTTGTTGTGGCCTTTTAAAATTCTCGCATCAACAATCGACCCATCCTCCAAGGTTTCATGTCCATACATCAAAGTTTAACCCCATTTGACCTCCTATTGACCTGAATAACCCTGATTGTACCTTTTTTTGTTTGTGACCTTTAACATTTTCGGCATCACCACTCAACCCCCCTTTCCAATTTTCAAGTCCATACACCAATGTTTACCCCATTTGATCTTGAATGACCCCTGAATGACCTTGTTGTGACCGTTAACAATTTTGGCATCCACATCGACCCTGCCCACCAAGTTTCAACTTGAATGACCCCTGATGACCTTGTTGTGCCCTTTAAGATTTTTGGCATCAAAAATTCGACCCCACCTCCAGTTTCATGTCTTCCACCATTTTTATCCATTTGACCTCATATTGACCCCTAATGACTTTGATCCACTACCAATACAACCGCGGCTTCGGACGGGCAAGGCCCACCCACCACGTTTCAGAACATCGACCCTTTATCTTCCGATAAACACACGTTTTAACCTCATTTGACCTGATGACCCCTAATGACCTTGTCTGACCTTAAAAATTTTCGGGCAATCCAAAACCGACCTCTCTCCTAGCCCCGGAGCTAGCACACATTGTAACACAACAATCTCAAGTAACAAAATGGTTTGATTTAATATGTAGACAGACTGAGCGGGACCCCCTTGAAACTTGATTCTTAAGTGCCACAATGGTGCCTTGGAAGGGGTCCAAAGAAAAGTTGTGTACAGGGGGTCCAATTTTTTACATTGATCCAACCGTGCTGAAAAGTATACCATGTGATTTGTCTAGCCCCACGGATTCAGGCAAGGTATAGTTTTGTACTATCTACAACGTATGTTTAGAGTTATAGGCTAAAAACAGCAAAATCAATGAAAAAAGGTCAATTTCAGTTGAACCTGGTCAAATTTTAAGTTGCTCCGATTTGGAAAAAAAGGTGCAATTATTGGTGGAGCTCATAGTATCAATATAAGGATGTTTTTGAGTGTCTCAATGCTTGCTTAATAACGTCGGGTGGACACAAGTCAAGCCCATTTGATGCAATGTACGTTGACCTCTGTGCCCCTACATCGGTAACTTAGTATTTTAGACAGTCAAGCTATTCCCTTATTTATCCTCTTAAACGTCCATCAAATATTTGCACCATTTTTTGTCCTAAAATCGGAGCAACTCTAAAATTTTACCCCTGTACAACTGAAATTGACCCCTTTTTAAGTGATTTTGCTGTTTTTAGCCTATGACTCTTTAACTTTACGTTGTTGATAGTACAACTATACCTTCCCTGATCCTTGTGGTTAGACAATAACATGGTATACTTTTCACCTGAATTGGATCAATTTAAAAATTTGACCCCTGTACAAACTTTGTCTTCCCCCCTCCTCTCCTTAAGCACCATTTGCTGCACTTAACTTAAGAATCACGTTTCAGGGTTCCTGTCAGTCTGTCAACATATTTAATCACTCAACCTTTTGTACTTGAGATGTGTTACAAATGTTTGTTAGCTCCGTTACCATTATGTCATACCTTGTTTACCCCATTTGACCTTATTTGACCTTGAATGACGCCCCTGATGCCCTTTGATCCCTAACCAATACAACCTCGGTCTTTGGACGGTCATGGGGCACCCACCCACCAAGTGTCAGTACCGTTGCTACCCTCGGTCTCGAAACAACCATTTAACCTCATTGACCTTGAATTACCCCAATGACTCTGTCCTGACCTTCAAAATTTTTGGCATCAAAAACCGACCCAACCCTCCAAGTTTCATCCAAGTTTCCAAGTATCCACTAACCAACAATCTCAGTAGTCGGACGGTCAAGGGCACCCACCCACCAATTCACCTCGGTCTCTGAGAATAGACGCGGTCCATTTGACCTGTTTGACCTCAATCCCCGATTACCTTTGTCCACTACCCATACAAACTCGGTCTTCGTTCGGTTAAGGGGCACCCAGTTCACCCACCCACCAAGTTTCATGACCATGCGACCCTCGTGTGTCACTCCTCTCCACTCTCCTCTTTTGTCATCCACATCTCCCACCTACCACCGGTATTAATATCTAGATATTCTTTGCCATGACCTTTAACATTTTTCGCATCAACAATCAATACCCCACCCCCAAATTTCATGTCCACACACCAACGTTTACCTCTTTGACCTCTTTGGACCTTGATGACCCTGATGACCTTTGATCCACAAACCAATACAAACTCCGGTCTTCGGACGGTCCAGGGGCACCCACCCGCATTTCAGGAACGTGTGACTCTCGGTCCCCGAGACACCAACGTTTATCCTCCTTTGACCTCACTTTCAGATCGTCGTATTGGTAGCTAGTGGTATGGATAATTTTTTTGTAATAAGCAAAACGCTGAACAGTGACGCTAAGGATAGTTAATGAACTGGAGCATCTGCATCTCGAATAAACACGATAAACCGGTCTGGGCGAACATGTGGGAACGAAGATGGGTGACCCGTGCACACCGATCTCTACACACCTCCAACAGTGCCCGTTCACCCCGGAATAAACATGAGACGTAAATGATACAATTGGAAATAAACAATGCTCAAAGATACCGATTTTTCTTTATCCCTATTAGACCGATGACCAAATTTTACCAAATTTACACTATTAACGCTTTATAGCTGAACCTGGGTAACAATATTTATTACTGTTTTCGACCTATTTAGCGCCCCTCCCCCACCTTATAGTAGCGCCCCTCGGACCTTTGCCGACTTTCACTGCTCTGAACACTACACTTTTAGTCCCGATTTTTTGGTTAATTTGTACTTATTATCTTCGGGGGCGATTTCTCATGTTAATTTTAAGTATATATTTGAAGAAATCAGACACGAATTCTCGCAATTGCTATGGTACGGTCGCCATCCGACAGCGTTTTTGTCCATTTACTGGGAAATATCCAACTTATCATGGTTCTGAGGTAAGGAGCGTTAAACGGAAATGAGAGCTCGATCAAAATTAGGAGACACAGCAAGGTAGCTGATAGGCTCGAGTAATAAGGAGTTTAGATTTTCTGGGGATCAATACATCATTACTGGTTACATTTGGCCACGTGCTCTCAAATATTTTGGAAGCTTTTTGGACACTGTTTTGGGCATCAAAGCCAAAGTTGCCAACCCTTCTAAAAATGCAATCTGTCCCTTTTTTATATAAGTTTTCATTGTTATTTTCACAAATGTTTTTTGATGTAACATTAAGAAAATTGGATCTATGAGACCTGCTGCGAGTCCAGGGCCGTCGCTAGACATTTTGCCAGGGGGGTGTAAACTTGAAGAAATTTTAATGCCGCAGTAAGAGTCCTTGTAAGCTTATTGAGCATATAAAACAATGCAACTAATGGCATGCGGTTCGGGGCCCACTTAAGAGCCCTTAAAACTTTCATAAGTAGATTCCTTAGAGCCATTTCTTGTTGATCGTTCCGAACCAAGTGCCCTACCATAAGGCGCAAACCGGAAAGCCCTGAACGGGTGGAGTCCAGGGAGACTATTTAGGTCCCCTAGATCGGTTGGCAGAGCCAGATGCCGCCGGGGGTCAGGGCGAAGCCCCTGGAAGCTTTGGATTTTAGCTTTTCATAACCTTCAAGATTACCATTTTTTAGGGTAAAATAGTATTCACTTCAAAGAAAAAACTAAGAAAAGAACTGCTGGTTTTCTAACTTTTCTTACTGAAACGATCATATCTAGGCTAAGCCTGTACTGCTGAGGGTACATACACATAGCGAGCGCCAATTCTTTAACGGGTCGGGTGTAAGAGCAGAGCCCCTCCGGGGTCCAGGGGGCGAGCCCCGGATGCTCTTGGATTTGAGCTATTCAGAACCTTCACGATGCTCTTTTTGAGGGGTAGATAGTAATCACTTAAAAAAGACTGGTTTCTAACTTTGCTCACCTAGACGACAGTATATTATATTAAAACAATAATAGTAATTAATTTAAAGTGAAAGAATGGCCAATTAACCAGACGGCCTGCATAGACCTATAAGTTTATGGTGCTGTGGGCAAGGGAACCGATCCCACCAATTTTGTTCTTGACCACTTCACTTCCCCGACTGATTTCCACTGTAGACCCAACTAGGCGGAATAGCTCATGACTACCATCCTGTTTCCCCTGCCACCGGCCATGGTCCGTGGTTTCTTAATTATTTTACCCCTTTTGATCACAAGTACGGTTGGCACTTAACCATTCTTGATTACCCATGCCTAACTGAAACACAACTAATCCTTTGTGATATTTGGGGATTTTTTTTGCTAAGTCTGGAGTTCAATCGTTTGCTTCTGACACGTTTTCTTTTGGTTTTTCTTTCTTCCCCTTTCTTTTCTGTTTCTCCTTTCTCAATCTCTTTCTTTCTTTCTTTCTCGCCCCCCCCCCCCCCCAGCAAAACCCAAAAAAAAAAAAAAAAAAAAAAAAAAAACCCCCCCAGCCCCCCCGCACCCCCTCGCGCTCTTCTCTCTTTCCCTCTCTTTTCTTTATTCTCTTTTTGAGGATCGCTGGGGGGGTGTTCCACCCCCACACCCCCCCTGGCGACGGGCCTGTGCGAGTCACATACTATCTATGTCCGATGGTGAATGTACAGCGAATTTGGTCAATCATGCATCCGAACTGGTAAACGTAATTATCTTTTGGCCAATCACATTCGAACATTCATTATGACGTTGTTATTCTATCAACGTACTAGTACTACCATGATGAAACATGCGAGTGACTTTCCTAAATACAATGAATAAAATTTCCCTTCACTCATATCATTCATGAATCCAACTTCCAATAATGTTGTAACATTGAGATTTCCAAATTCAAATTTTGAAGGATGTGACACCCTAATTTATTATTTTTTTTGAACGAACGACACTGACCTTCATATCGCTCAACTTATTTTGACCTGCCCTGCACTTCACAAGAACAAGACATGAACGTGATGAATCTTGCACCTGACGGTCCGTTGCAACATCCCTCGATCTCCATGCAAATTTATGGTTATAACCATTTTTTGTAGGGGCGGGAACAATTTACTGATGAATTTTCACAATTTTTGGTTATCTCCCCATAATAAAACCATTAATTGCGATTGCTGGCAAATAATTACCATCTTCAGCAGTTACAATGTGAATACAATAGAAACACCGGGGCGCGTGATATAGGCGATAGCTCAACCATAACAAAATCGCCAGGCCCTTTTCTAAAAACTTAAGATGCATAAACGTGGAGATGGAACATGTGTTTATCAGACTTGGGGAATTTCCATTGCATATCTAATGTGGTCCTACCATTTTATGAAAGGTGGTTCCTTTGTACTAAAAATAGTTCCCTCTTAATGGTTTTTAATTTGTTGTTTTTATTGTCCAATTCCTCTTATCCATTTTTAAATTCTAGTTATAATACCACATTAATTTATTTCAATGTCAAATATAGGTTTGTATTTTTAAAAATAATTTAAAAATACTTTCCACTTCCCCTCCCCACACATTTACTGTTTATTTTGGTTTACTTCTAATTAACATATTGACGAATGTTGTTTGGACCAATCATTAAATAACTGGGTAAATAGAGTAAATACTCGGGGGTCAAAATGAACAGATTTAAATAAAGGTTGTACAACTGTCTTATCTTGTATAAGAATTAAGGTGAAAGCGCATACGGATCAAAATCTGATTACAACTGCAATGAGATGCATGAGATGCATGAGATGGGTGTGTTAGCAAGCTCTTACCTACATTGGCAAATGATTTATCCAGGCTGCTTCTCAAAAGATGGGAATTTTCATGAAAATTGGCCGATTGTCATCAAGGCTGCTGAACACAATTGGAATTTGGCCCTATTTCACTCATTAGCAGCATATTTTAACGAAAATCAAGCAACTGTCCACAACATTCCATTCTGCCTCTGCTGCTATGTTTTGGCGATTAGCTGACTTCCTTCCAAGTTTTACACTGATTTTGTTTGTTTCGACATTTTGAGTACCTGACATCAAACATCAAACATACCTCGAGCATAGACGTAGCTAAAACACGTCTATATGCCTCGATTGTGCTACTGCTGGCCGACGCGTGCCCGGTTGCTCTGGGCGACCTAATTAATTATTCAGTTGTGTAAGACAAGCACTTGCGCAGTGTTGGCCAAATCATTGGTTCTATTTTTTTAGCCGTCTGGGTTCTACAAATCGGCTTTACAGAATGTTACATAATCATCATATTGTTTTTAATTATGTCTTCATCATTTGCCAGTTTTTACAACATTCTTTGTTTGCTGTTGTAGTAGAGGAAGACCACTTTTTACTTCTCTGATCTCAAGTAACAGCTTCTCTAGAATCGTCTCGGGCGACCTTCATCCATCAGGGTCTGTTTACACTAAATCCACTCAGTAAATGAACTCCTTCGTGTCTGACCTCATTCCCTGCCCTAGATGCCTGGTATCTCTTGGTAGATATGGTAGCACGACCACGTTAGCTCACGGTTCATTTTCGCAGGGGGGAGGCTCAATACCCATCGGTTATCAAGTGCACACATAAACCCGTAGCATTCCGTAGAAAGACTACAAAGCGAGGCATCTAAAGATGCCCGAAAAAATCAAAATCTCCCCAAACACTACAGCCGTCACTAAAATTCCGAAAAATAAAACCTACGGCAAGAGCCCATCACTCCAGAACAATTTGCCGAATTTCAGCGGAAACGGACAGAACACGGCCCTACTATTTTCACAAACAAGAACCGACATATAAAACACTCCACTCTTCGATAGCAACACCCATCATTGATGGTTTAAAAAGTGTCTGTTATTGCTTTAATCTGATTTTCTAAGAATGCGCTAGCACCTACTGTTTCAAAGTATCACTTGTAATGACAAAACCAGAAAACAATAATTCAAAAAGTGACACCTTTTTGACACCTATTTTCATTTAGAGCATAAAGGTGTTGTTTTTAATAGCCTCTGCCGTGTATCTATCGTGTCATATCCCAACGGGCGGCAGCATTGTTTTAAGTAGAACAACGAGGCGCAGCGAGTGTTTTACGCTAAAATAGTGCTGGTGCCCGTTGTATATGACATGATGATACAGGCAGAGGCTAAAAACAATACTTTTATTCTCTCTTTAACACTTTATTCAAAAAAGAAGCAATATTTATAAAATTTATAGATTTTCCCCAACGAACGACCCCGACTTACATGACTTCCCCGACTTTTTAAATCGATCAGTCCGTTTTTACTATGCGCCTTTCGCATTGGCCCGAGCAGTGTGTATGCGTAGCGCTTTGACGCATAAGCGCTGGTACCGTGTGATTATCGTCCAATGTTACCCGGCAAAGATCCAATGAAAATCTTAACAACAATCTAAGTGTTAAGAATATGTGTTTCTACTAGCCTCATCCATGTAATATTGCAAAAATTCAATGCTGACAAACAATTTTTTTTCTTAAAATGTAGTTTACATACATATCACTATGGTGATTGGACAATAAGATGGCACTGTTAAACAAGCCATCATGACTTTGATCTCAGATTCCACCATGAAATTCCTTATGCAGGGGTGGTAGCCTTTTGAATACCCTACAATATCAGTTGTCAAAATTGTGTCACCACTGCTTAAATTGGTAAATCGATGCTGGGTTTATCATTTTATCAACACCAAAATTAACACATTCATAGCATTGGGATAAGAGTTTCAAATCTCACTAACCATATTGATGTGGAACAAGTCAAGGTTTTTACTTTTCCCTTACTCAATCGTCATAATTCAGACAGAACTCGGTGGTTTAGGAAAGCTTTCTTTTTGTTCCTTTATGCACACTAACACAGAGTCTTGAAGATTATCATCAGACATGCACCAGTTATCTTAACATTCCTTGGCCCAAGGGCGCATTTTAAAAAATTGGGTGATTTTATAATAGCTGCGCAATTTTGTCTAGGGATAATAATTCTCCAAATGGTTCTCCAATAGTCACAAATCTTCAACTAAACATATTGCACTGATAAGCCAAGGCTTCTATTTTAGGACCCTTGGGTTTATTATTTTCTGTTAATGATATTCCCAATTCTGCTCAAGAATTGTCTTTTATATTATAAATGCAATGATACAGTGGCATTTACATCACATCATGATATTAACAAACTAAATCAAAATGAATAATGGTATAAGTAAACAACCCTGTTCACGACAATAAACGTTCACTCCATCTAACATGTTATCTTATATGCTTTTGACACTCACAATAAAACAAAAATTAAATAACTCTTTGAATATCTCCATCGATACCACCAAATAATCAAGTTAAGCTTTAAATTTTAGGTCAATCGACCAAAATCTAGCCTGAAATTCACATTGATGAGTTAGGAAAGAATGTTCGAGCATTATTGAATTTTATATAGTAAATGCACTTCTACCTAAACTGCACTTCTTAGTCTCTATAACAATGTTTTTTTCTTCACAATAACATATGGTATCACTGCATGGCAAGTGCATGCAACACTGAAATGGAAAAAACTGCACGTACTGCAAAAGCGTGCACTGAGAGCAATGAGCAACAGTGATTACAGAAGTGCATCTAATCCTTTGTTTTGTTCAATATAACCAATACTAAAAATAATGGATTTGTGTACACAATATTGGAACTTCAATGTACAAATACAGCAACAAAATGTTGCCCTCCACATTTGACAACATGTTTGTAACAAATCTAAAAATCACACTTACTCACAAGACCTCCCAAATTTTCAAATACCTAATATTAAACTTGGATTTAGTGGTAAATCTATATCTTACATTGGGGTTAAACAATGGAATACATTCCATCAAATGTTACAACTCAAAAATACTCATTCGTTTAAATTTAATTATAATCATTCTAACTACAAAATTAATAGAAACAAGTCTTGGACTTGACAGGCCTTTATACGGCTTACTTTCCAGTACTCTTCCACTTCATTATATTTCATGTACACAAAATTATATATCATATTGTATGGTACATGTTTATACGATGGTATGATTGGGATATAAATATGTTATTTTTTTTGATGTTTTTGTTGAGTGAATATTTTTGCTCAAATATTAGCTATTATCACTACGGAACACATTTGTATTTGAATAAAAATGCAAGTAAAACAACAAAAATGAGTAAGGGTGTCGGAATTTCATTTTTCAGTGTCAATGTTATTAGTGTCATTTTTCCATGAAATTAAAGCAACTAGCACTAAACTGACGAGTTTTTGTATTGTGTGTATTATTAGGTCTATTAATTGTAAGGAAGTCATGATGTTGACTGAGTTTGATTTTGTTTTGACAATTGCTAAAAATCTCGACGAAAAAACGCAAAATAAAAAAAATAAAGGCTTAGTAAAAGAAAAACCTAACATTTTTCCATGTACATTCCGTTGTTGCCCAGTACTGTCCATATGTACTGTAGTCTGTTATCCAGCTGCACGGTGACAGTGTACTGGAAATGCTACCTGTTGTTTTGTATGTAGTGGGTTGTGGGGGGTTTTTTTGGGGTTTTCTAGCACTGAGCAACCGAAATTGATTGAATGGTTTTTACATCACGCACTATCAGTTGCAACAAGGCCCAGTACATTAAAACTTCCCTGGAAACTCCAATTTTTGCTTGCCCACAACGTAAGAAATCCGCTCCGCAAGGATTCGGCCCCGTCAGTGCCATGCGACCACTCATTAGAACCATACACGATGATCACATGAACAACTCGCACTGACTGAGCGAGTCTGAGAGACTGGTAACTCGACGAATATTCATCACTACTGAAGGCTTGTCTGGCTCCTACGGGGGCATATTTTATATCCAGTGATTTTTGGTTCAAATGCTACATCACTGCCTCTAATCGCCTTCGGGTCACTTGAATGGTCCTTGAAAAGACGGTTTAATTTCATTCATTTTCGTCGCTTCGGCGATACAACGCTTTTATCTCTACATCATATTCAGCCTGATTCACTAAGCCGTCCAGTGTTTCTATTCTAAGTTTAGCTATTTTTCGCAAACAGGCGCAATCACTTGTTTGGACTTGCTACAATGCCCATCTTTGCCACAGATTTTCAAGGAACTTAGCATATATATCACGAGGTTATTTAGGGGTTGGACATCAAAAATTCCTAAAATTTTCTTAAAAAAACAAAAAAAAAACATTATGCTCAAGACTCGCTGACACGCAGTTTTAATTGGGTGTAAATCGACCTTGACCGATTTAGAACGCAGGATTTACGTGTATTTTCCATTGTCCGTGACGTAAACGGCAGCTCATATTACTTATGACGCATATTTTGTTTTGATCGACATCCGATACTGTGCCCAGTATGTTTTAAAACATTTGTTCTGTTCACTTTTTAAAAAAGATTGTACAAAAATGCACGGGAGTTAGATTAAATTGTTGGCCCCATTACAACTGCTTAAAGTATCCAGGCGTACATAGAAGCTGCTTGACTCACACTTCCCCAGTGTGGGGGGTGGAGCACACCCGGGCCTGAATGGCATGTTATACCCTCCTACAGAATGCCCAAGTTGGGTGCAATAGCTGCGCAAGAAAAAAAATTACGGCAAACTTGTTGACCTTATTGTAACTCATAACAATGACTCAGGGGAGCACCCCTGGAAGGTTTGAATGACATGAGCATGTAAAGGGTGCGCCCACAGGCGGAGTGCCCACCTCCGTCTTTTGCGTTTGGCCAGACTCATCATATAATGGTTTGCTGTGGGGGGTTCGCCATTCCTCCCCCCACAGTGGGATTCTGTTTACATTCCCAGCATATGCTGGTACCATTTATACTCCTGGGTGAGAGTGCAAGAGAGATCAAGTGCCTTGCCAAGGCACAACACATGACAGTGGGGATCGAACCCACAACCCACAACCTTCTGCTTAAGATGCGAACGGCTGATCCACTGCACCAAATGTGCCCTCAACAATAGCTGTAATCCCATCTCAGTACTGATCAAGGCGACTTGACAGTGGAGTATGTCAGCGCAAGGTCCTGCGAATAAGTCCGATTTTGAGATTTACACGCTGAAGTAACACTCATGCCGGTGGCTTAGAAAACCATTAAAATGTGTGGTCAAGCTGCTTCTTGATGTCAATTACCTTGTAAGTCGAGACATATTATTGCCATTTCAAGGTTGTTCTGCTTGAGCCGATTATGACTTTGTTCTTTTCTAATTCTCTCCTATGTGCATAATCCAGTGTCTGGTTTCAATTGACAATAAATGACTTAGCATGCTCAGTTTAATGACTAAGTGCCCTTTTGGTTCCATATTGCTGTATGTTTCTACTGAGCAGGCTAGTGCTTTTTGGTAAATACTGAAAATGCCGCTCTTGCCGGGTGTCGGCCTTCAGCAGAACCAAGACGAGTCATGAAATTTTTGTCAAAGTCTTCCCTTTTGTTTCCCCCCACTCACTGTGATCCACCTAAATAGGTGGATGATGTCTCAAAATACCGGGCCACAACTGCAGTAGAAATATGCCGCGCACGAATTTGCCAGTAGACCAGAAATTTAGCACTGATGGGTCGTGCTTGCTCACCCCGAAAGTAGTCAAATGACTCTGCATGCTCTATGCTAAGACATAGTGTGTTTCAATATTCAACAGTTAGCATTTTCTATATTTTAATATTATTGTGCTTTCTTCACATGCTTTTAGGGCTATGTTCATTTTGTAAAATTTGTCTTGTTCAAAAAGGTTTTGATGAATATGAGTTTCATGGTTATTTATTATGCTAGTAAAGGTGACTGTGCAGGGATAACGAATGTTTTGATCAAAATAGGCCTACCTCTAAAATCAGATCCCAATCAATACTAGTTTGAAGTTTATTTAAACCATGGCCGACGGTAATTTTCAAGAAGCCAACCAACTGTAATGATACAGGCACTCATCGGGCAGTGGAGAGAGATGCTTTTATATAGACAATTTTGGACAGCAAAAAACCTGTCAAGTACAGCAATGTCTTCGGTCCCTATTTGGCACCCTCTTGGTTTGTTTACGCAAGAAAAGCACGCGTGGTGGAGCATGACCAAAGCAGTCCAGAATCACGGACGAAAATACGGCATACGAGTGATGACACAGCTTTTTACCCTCAGTAGAAACATGCCATGTGACAGTGAGACGGATCACAAGTATTCGGAAAATTTATTTTATTTTTTATTTATTTATTACAATTTAGAGGACCGAGACCTCAGAGGTATACCCAACAGTGGTTAACCACTCTACTAGGGGTATACTCGGGTATCCCTCGAAACTGACCAGAACGGCTTGGGACAATCAGGGGTTACCACCCTACTCTTCTCGACACTGACTGTGATATACATATACAGGTATGACTCTCTGTATATGGGACCGACGGCTTAACGTCCCTCCGAAGGACGGGATATTCTCGTGGTCCATTTGCCCAAGTCAAAATGAACCACGGGGAGAGCGGAATTCTAGTTTTAATCAATAGTTCTTATACAAATTAAATCCACAATTTAGTACCCGATTAAATCCCAGCTAGTGGCCCTACCGGGGTTTGAACCGGGGACCTCCTGCACCAAAGGCGAATATCCTAACCAGTGGGCCACGCTCTCCCATATAAATAGCGGGTGATATATACCGGGGTGATAACTTATACTCAGGTGAAAAATGCGATTGGACTATAGATCACAGCGGTTTGACCCCATACAAATTGTCTCTTATTTTAAAAAAAAAAAAAAAAAAAAATAAAATTTGTCTTGTTCAAAAAGGTTTTGATGAATATGAGTTTCATGGTTATTTATTATGCTAGTAAAGGTGACTGTGCAGGGATAACGAATGTTTTGATCAAAATAGGCCTACCTCTAAAATCAGATCCCAATCAATACTAGTTTGAAGTTTATTTAAACCATGGCCGACGGTAATTTTCAAGAAGCCAACCAACTGTAATGATACAGGCACTCATCGGGCAGTGGAGAGAGATGCTTTTATATAGACAATTTTGGACAGCAAAAAACCTGTCAAGTACAGCAATGGTTCTTCGGTCCCTATTTGGCACCATCTTGGTTTGTTTACGCAAGAACGATGTGGAGCATGACCCAAAGCATCCAGACATCACCTGGTAAAATGTTATAGCGCCCTCTATATGCCCATTCTCCATAGCAAGACGTGGAAAACTAGATTTTTAAGAAAAATCATATTTGCCCGCAATGAAATTTCGTACAATTTACACAGAATGTAGGTAGTGGACAAATCAGTTGTCAAAAGTGTGTCGCCATTGATAATGTTTGTTTTATTCAGTTTTTCTCATAATAAATGAGACTTTCAAACAGCTGTGAGATGAGGGGACATGTGACGTCAACATCAGGCAATGAACAAAGCACCTGCAGGGCTTGTGCTTTTAGAATTTGCGCTCACTCAGTATGATAAGGCTATTGAATGCTGTAACTGTATGGGCATATTCTTCGCACCTCTAACATGTCAGTAGACCAGGTGCTAACTTGTGCTTGTAAATATTGATGTCACATCATTTATAGTAAGATGTTTGTGTTGGACTCTTAGCTGGCCGACATACATACATGTCTACTGTGTATAATTTTCCCCTCTGGCTGGGGATGCAAAAGTGAAAACTGCAGTGAAAATCACAAATGAAAAATGGGCAAATTTGTTAAACTATGGAGTACTCACATGAGATAACGCCATCTCTACAGCACCGCCTCCTGGCACCAGGCATGGTTCCATCATGACGTTGCGAGCAGCATTCATGGCATCTTGCAAGTTACGCTCTACTTCGTTCAGTACGTCTTTGCTGGCTCCTCTTAGAAGGATGGTACATGCCTTTGGATTCTTGCAATCGGTAACAAAGGTAAAATATCTGAAACGGAAAGTGGGCCATGGTGAATGTTAATACTGGGGTAGACCGATAGCCTCTTCATCCAGGCTTCACTTTTATTTTGTTTGCTACAATTCCCTGTATACAATGTGCTATAGCGCCCTCTCTTCGGTTTGCAGAAATTGCAGAAATTGTGTGTTTGGTTTTCCTCTATTTCTCGTGATAAGTCTTCCTTAACTATCCTGGGAACTGATTGGACAATGAAGACGATATTAATGGAAATATACAGTGAACGACACTGTGAGCTCGTGTGCATCCATTGCGATCAACCTATTGTGATCCTAGCCTTGCGGCATTGTTTCTGAAGTGTGACCTTGAACCCGTTTTGCCTTGTAACTCTTTTACTATAACCCTCAGGTAGGGCAAACTATACCTTTCTGTAATCCTTGAAAGGTACTGAACATGATGGTATACTTTAGAACACATTTTGGCCCCTTTTATATTTTGACCCCTGTATAAACCTTGCCCCCTAGAATACATCCAAGAACACATTTTAAAAAATGACACCCATGATTTTTGGAATCCTCATAAAATTTTGATTTAGAAAAACCTTGGTTGCAAGATTGTATATGAAATTTTCACAAAAATACAGTTCCACATGTACTAATTCCTGTAGGTTTTCAGGTAAGCTCGGATGGTTGGGTATGTTTTTTATGAATGAAATCGGGGTTTCACAGTGTCCGGAAGCTTCTGGACTTAGCCGAAAAGTTACCATGACCAATTACTTTCCTAACATTGGCCGGTGTTTTTAACATCAACTTTTTGTTGGAGAATCCCCGCTTTACACGTAACAGTGCATGAACGAAAAGTACTTTGGCCTTCATGTACTGAACGTTAGAGTATAAAATTGGCTAACAGTTTATACATGGGACTTGCAGTGATTGCATGAGTTTTTCGTCAAGGTCAAGAAGTTGACCTTGTGTACCTTTTCCTGAATCGCAACAGTAAACTAAACATGCCAAACGCGGTGAAACTGAAAACTTTTAGATCGTGGAATGTGGATCATGTATATGGATTTGAAAAAGAAACCAGGGATGGGATCGTCATGGTTAAGGCAATCTGGTGGAAGCTATGTAGGAAATACCTGGAGCAAATTAAGAAGGATCCGAAGATCAAGGGGATTGCTGAAAAAGAGGTGGAAACTTTTGCTTAAGGAATGTTTGTGGGAGGTAGTAATAAGGTTGTTCAGCTCATTCAATTTTATTTTTTATTCTAGTTCATGAATCTGATTAAGTGGTCTGAACTCACAATAAACCTTATATTTGGGAAGACAAGTTAGTTGAGAACAACATAAATATATGCAGACATCTGACTGTGACAATGTCTTGTATAATTGCCCCTTGCAAGCTGTCTCTTATTTTTAGAACAATTTTAAGCATTGGCAACACAATTTTGACAACTGATATAAGGAGGGACATGCAAAAGCTATTAACTCTGTAAAAATCTGAAAAATCCATTGTGGGAATCTTGCCATAGAGGTCTACAAATGTCATGATTTCTATGTTGCGCCCTCTATATGTCCATTTACCATAGAAAGACATGTAAAACTAGATTTTTAGGAATTAGTGAAATTTCGTAAATTTTACACAGGATGTAGTTAGTATAAAATATAATACAAATCAGTTGTCGAAACTGTGTCGCCATTGATAATTTTGGTTTTATTTTATTTTTGTCATAATAAATGAGACTTTCAAACAGCTGTGACTAAACATGAAAATTATCAAATTTGAGTCACTGAGTGTATTTCCAACTGGCCTACAGTAACCAATCTGTACTTACTCATCTCCAAATTTCTGTATTTCAAAGAGCCCTGCTCCAGTACCAATATCTTCCTCTTTAAGTTCATCTGTGCGGTTAGCTATAGTGGCTCCACAGGCTCTGCATTATAGGAAAATAAAATATAATGGTAATTTACATGACTTCCAGAACAAAACCTTATAGCAACTGTTTTATTTCCTATCTGCCCCTGTATAGATTTCTTAAAGGTGCATTTTGTGATTCTACCACTTTCCATTTTGTTTATGTTTCGCTAGATATCCTTGAGAAAAGTTTATTCCCGAAATTTCAGTTGATTCCGATCTTGCGTAATTGTGTTATGAGTAAATGGTTGTATCGCAGTATCCCACAGACCACTGTACTGAAATTTATGTCTGTTTAAAGACAAAAAATACAAAATTGCTAATGTCTTGCAGAGACGATCAAATGTGCACGTTAGATTGGGCACATATACTATACTTATCCCAACGGTTCAGATGATACAAAAATTCCAACTTTTTTTAGGTAAGTTGGGGGACGAGGCTGTGGATCATGAAATGCCTCTTTAATCCTGGTAGATATTTGTATATGTATATTCCACACCATAGACCTGCTCTGGCACCCTCTGGTTAAAAAGTATTTGGAGAAAAAAATTAGTTACAAATACTGCAAGTTAAAACTTGCAAGATCCCTCTGGCAAGGAGCAAATATGCAAATGAACTAATTAATATGCACAGATATTGATGGCATAGTGCATGGGTATTACTTGCATGCACCACTACCTTTATACCAAGTTTTGTTTGATATGGACACTGGGATCTGGTAGAAGTTGACCTTTTAGTAATGAGCCAATCAGTGGAAAACCAATTACTTTTGATTGCCCGGCGTTACATCTACATTAGTAGATGCAGGGGATCTCCTCTAACTATTGTTGCCTTCAAAGTACTGGTGAAGAATACAGTTCATCTAGAGGAGATCCTTGCAAGTGAGAAAGATACGTTAGAGTTACATTACCAAAAATGGGCTAAAGTGAACTTTCATTAAGATTCACAGTCATGTACATGTAACCTAACTTGGTAACTATTCTCTCTAAGGGGCATTTTTGTGATCTATAGCCTCGCTTTACCCCCCTCCCCAAATGTAATTTGCCACAATTTCTGCATCTTTTGAGCAAGTGGCTCTTGCACTGCATATGTTCCTGCTGATTGCATCTGATTGTGAATTGAGTTTTGTTCTACTTCCTGATATTATAGTCCAGTATTATACAGGAGCCTGTGATGCAAGTATTCACATTTATTGTCATTTTGCATGTGCTGGGATTTGTATTTGGGGTCTGGGGCTTTCCTTAATGTTTGATGGACTTAAGTGAGATACGAGCTAGAATCACGAAATGCACCCTTAATTCAAGGTCAGTGTGCAAATTCCCCCGCTTAGCGTAGCAAAATGCTACCCATTCTAAAGTTTCTGCTTTACAAATTTTTAGCTTGTATAGCATTTTTTGCAATGCCAAATATATTAATGTATAATTGTCAAAAGTGCTATACAAAAAGTTTGGAGGGAATTTGCACATTGCTCAAGGTGATAATACATTATGTATTTTTTGCAACGCTTTAGTATTGTATAAAATCATTCTTCCCTCTGTAATGTGTTTTGTTGGTGTATGTCTTTGTGTATTTTACATGTGTTTATAATAAAAGGCCAGCCCTATGGGTTCTGGCAAAAGAAAAAAAAAAATCAGTGGAAACATGCAAATGAGATCATCAATACACACAAACAATGATGCCACACAGTGGGAGGGGATTACTTGTATGCACCACTACCCACAAGTTTGGTCAAATTTGGACATTGGGGATCTGGTAGAAGTTAACCTTTTTTAGTCAACATAACCAAGCTAACCTAACCAATTTGGGAGATGGGGGTCAAAGGTCACATATATGTCATTAGATGCCAATGTGTTCACACCCTACATTAGCCTTGGGTCAGTGGTGACCAAATCCCCCATGGCATCATTTTGTTGTTATACCATTTGTTAGATCATTTGTGCACAAGGCTCATATGTTAGAGTTGAAAGGGTATTTCTGATCTTGGCATCCACAAGATGCCGTAACAGTGTTTCTAAAGTTCGATTTGTACTTGTGTATCTCAAAGTGTAGCGTCTAGGCTTCGGGAAGTACTTTCATTGCCGAGTGTCAACTAATTGATCAATATCTTGCCGCTTTGCTCCAGTGTCAGGAGCATTGGTGCCTGGAGTGTTACACTATTTACATTGGTAAAGAGTTGACACTTCACTTCAGGATACACAGGTATAAATCAAGCTCAAGAGGCAAGTACTCTCTGTAACCTCTACCATGAAGAAACTGGCCATGTAAATACTTCAGGGTACATATTCTATCAGGCACAGAACTATCATGTTTTTGGTGGACTTGGCGGACTCTACAATATCAGACAAGATTGTTGGCACACTTCATATATCTTGGTATGAACTAAGCACCCTCTCCCTCAACTATGAAACATGTTTTTGTTCATGCACTTTTAGGACTGTCCAACATTGATTGGTGAGGAAGGATGAGTGAGTGAGTATTAAAAATTAACAACAACTCGGCACAATTGTGTCATATCGTGTCATTAACATCAAACCTTTAAACAAATTTAAAACCTTTATAAAACATACACTAGTAAATTCTAGTAACAACATTTGTTAAAAAAAGTTAAAACAGATCAGACTCCTTCAGGAAATTTAGCACCTGAAGAAGCCTTATATCTTGAAATGTTTTCAAATCTGGGACACTATAATATTTTCTACGTGTAAGTGCATAATCAACACATTCAAGTAATACATGTTTCATAGAAAGAGCACAATCACAAGGAATACACCGAGGGACTGGCTCACCTCTAAGCAAATAACTATGGGTCATGTAAGTATGACCAATTTTAGATCGTGGTGAGGAAGGGAGAGGATCAAGTGCCAGGGTTGCTTTCAAGCTTTACATTAAAAAATCAATGCAGGTGTGCCAACTAATTTTGTCTGGGACCAGCTATACTCCAGCTCTAAGTGTGACGTAGCGACGCGGGCGTATACATTGAACCGTCTTTCAGCGTGCGCGTAGGTAAAGCACAAGCTCACCAACTGAAAGGCGGCACTGGGTGTACGCGCGCGTTGCCACTTCATACTTCAGACGAGACAAAGTATATGGCCAGATTCCTCCTAGCTAATACTCCATGACCTTAACATATTAGTGCTGTAATCGATTGTCGCAAGTATCGATTGTCGCTATATTTTTAAAACTTCCGACATGTCGATACACAAAATGGTAGTATCGATATTAAACGACATCAAAGGCAAATGTCAAAAATGCTTGACAACTCACCTGATCAGACAATGAAATCGCCTATTCTTCCTGCTTGATTATTTTTAATTTATTGGTCACCAATCAGTATATACAATGTATCACAGTATCACTGAAATAAACCTCGGCAGCGGACTTTTGAAAATTCTTATGTTTTTACTATTTAGCACACAAACATGACAGACAATTTCGGCGTTCATATCCACTAACGTGACCATTGCATGCAATTGCAATTTAGATTAGCGTAAGCTGTAACTTGTAGCAGCTGGGAAAAACATTGGCTTTGTGTAGACTTCACACATCGCTACAAATTTACGAAACACAGCTTCCGTTTGGAAAAAAATATCTGAAACGTCTACTGATCAACAGAAAACATTCGCTACTAAAAATCTAACAAGTTTTTTTATTTTGGAAAGGTGAAAAGAAAGAAATTGTTAGGGAAGTTGCGTGTAAATTACAGCGTCATTTCAGTGCATCAACTTCTCCATAGGGTTTGTACAGATGCGCGGCAGACGAGTTCTCGGTTATGACTGCCATTTTCTGCGCATCAAAGGGACGAAAATGTGTTTCAGATTGAGGTCACGGGATCATGTTTACATTTGCCAATTGGCTAAAGCGTAATTTATGGAGATAAATGCATTTTTTCTGATTGGATACATGGTACGGCGGCAAACTTCAAAGGACTTGCAAGTGATGAATGGAGAGTCCCGTGATTTTTAGTACATTCACCTGGGGTGTCAGTGCCCATAATTGATAATATTAAAGTTTATTTTTGACCAACAAAATTTATGTAATTTAAACCCTACCTTAAAACGACATATTTTCCCACCATCCTCTTGGACACAACCCAAGGGGAGCTATAAATTGGCAATGCACTCATAATATTATGTGGTGCTGTTGTGAAATAAACATGCCTAGTGCATGTGTTAAGCAGGAGCGTATAACTAGCTTGTGTTTTTTGACGATGCGGTGCACGCATGGAGAATTGGGATGCGGTTTGCATTAGTGCCGTTTGGACAAGGCTGAAGAGGATATTGAACGTTGTTTTATTTACATGTGATTATCGATAACTGTTATCGACATGTCGAATGTTTGTCTTCCGACATATGTCGATACACAAAAAGTTTATCGATTACAGCATACTGCAACTGCTTTTAAACGTTAACACTATTTAGACTTAGCTTGAAACCAAATGGCTTATTTAGAGCTCTTTAACTGACCTTGCAATTCCTATTGTGTCAATTTTTTACTCTCGAATTGCTGTGGAGGTGCCTTAACTAAATAGTGCGTGCCAAATTCTGTTGGGAAAAACACAATGAACAAACAAGATACTGTGATGATGCAAATTTGAAGGGACGGTACCTTTTCTTATAAGTGTGTTTCATCCACCTAGCAATTTGATGGGTCTCTCAGCCCAACACAGTGCATTCTATCCATTCCAAAATTACTTCTTTACATTGCGATATTACCACTGCAATCAGTATAGCCGAACCTACAAGATTAATTTAAAATAAATAAATTTAAAATTTCATGATCCCCCTTTTGGTTAATTCAGTATAGTACCACAATGTTTGTATGATGCACGTTAATCTCCGACTTGTGTAGAATATGTATATCAATTAGGTTACTGTTCACATCAAAACAGATTATTAAATTCTTCCCATATGGAACGCGCAATCAATCTCAGGTGAGCGACACTTTTGATCTATGCGTGAAATGCACTATGCCCTACCACACCCTAGTATTGCTCTGAGCATGAGGTGAATCCAGCCACTACAGTAGAAGGGACAAAAACCGATTTAAAACGTTTGCATTTACTTACTACCAACTTACTGCCTAAAAAAGGAAGATTCTTACTAGTATTAGCAAAATTTCTTGCTTCAATTTTTTTATTTTACGTATGGGTTTTAAGTAAGTGCTGCTGCCAATGAGGATTTAGTGGAGCAAAAATAATTGACTGGATGCCCTTCCTGATGCCAAGCCACAGTTTTTGGCGGTGGGACTAGCCTTGGGGCAACCAGCCCACCCATTTGCAAGGCAAAATGATAGATTACAGTGTAGATGATTTTGCCATTAGTCTCCAGAGCCAATGACCCTTGTAGGTTGTTTTCTTTGTTTTTATACCAGGATAACCAGCTACCTTTCTCTTTGGATTTCTGAGAACTGACAGGGTGATTGGATAGCAGTGACAACTCGTCCCTGAGGGCAGGTAGTACTGTTACAAAGGAAAGATGATCTGACCTCAATTTTTTGTCAATTTGAGAGTACTCATACTCTTGTTCACTGAGATGTGAAGGGAGAAACTACATGCTCTTATTCACCATGCATGCACAGTACATTTTGGCCAAGGGCTGTTCACTACTTCCATAACAGCTGTGAAATTTATGTAACAGAGTTCTTTAAGAGAATTCACAACACACAAAAGTCAAAGAATGTTCACGTACATTGTAGCTCTGATCAATCTCAGTTTACATGTTGTAATTATATAATTAATGGCCAATTAATTTTTAACTACCATGCACAAAAATTTATCACAAAAACCAATATGATACAGCCTACAGTGAACTTTGGTGGGAGCGGCTGAAATCGGATAAATCAATCAAGCGTTATTTATTCACGGAAAACAATCAACAAAGTTGTTTTTCACTGAGGCCGTGAGGCAAAATATATACATAATATAAACATACATGGTTAAAACCAAGGTACATGTAAACTTGGCATGGTGTAATTGGGTAATGTATATGTACATATGTAAAAGCAGTATTGGTAAAATTGTAAAAAAGCGAGCTTAAAAGAGCCATTAGGTTACAATATTTTTAAGTTTAGATTTAAAAATGTTTAAAGAAGATGATCTCTGTAATTCATAATCTAATTTATTCCATTCAATTGCACCACGGTAAGAAATACTGCGTTTTTTATATTCAGTTCTTGGCTTAGGAATGTGAATATTGTATTACTTCTGCGAAAATTATAGTTGTTATTATTGAATGAAAAAAGATCATTAAGAGAGAATGGTGCCAGTTTATTAAGAACTTTATTTGTTAAGATATTGCAGTTAAAAACTTGCCTATTTGAAAGTGGAAGCCAATTAAGTTCATTAAGAGCATCAGCACTGGGTGTGTCCCATGTTGCACCACAAATAATGCGAGCTGCCCTATTTTGAATTGTTTGGAGACGATTTGCAATAGTGAGATCGCAATTTCCCCAAACTATGTTACAATAATCAAGCTGGGGTAGCACAATAGCATTGTAAACGGTTTTAAGAATGTTACATGGCAATATGGGTTTACATTTCTTTACCATGTATAATCCTTTCAGGGCCTTCTTACGTATATGTTCAATATTCTCATTCCAAGTTAGATTTTCATCTATGATGACACCAAGATATTTACATTTGTTTACTTTGGTTAAATTAACATTATTTATATTAATGCTTTTAGGTAAATTAATTGAATTTACCGTACTAAGAAAAGAAACTGAAGACAAGATCACCTTTTCTTGTGGTGGCATCAGATATAATCTGTACCTCTCTAATCTGTCAAAGACTAAAGCAATGTATGGAAGATGGAGTGACAATCACAGTAACAGGAATACCAATTGCCAAAGACTTCCAGCTTTGATGTAGCACACTGAGAACATCTGTGATCCACAGGACACACAGTCCAGGAGCACAGACTGAAGAGAAAGTGTGCTATTTTTTCAAAAACATAACATCAGTAGTGATTCTTCTCCCCTTGGGGCAGTATTGAGTTTACTATTCAATATGGATTGAACAGGTAACTAACAAAACACAAACAAATTTCTCTAGGGGTCCTGTCTGAATATTAGAATGTATTCATTTATGTCCCTCATGGCTGTGGTCACATCTATCAGTCTGATATTTAGCACCTACCCAGAGGGTGTATTGAGTCAATCCCACAATGCACCAGTTTTGGGAAATTTTACCTCAACAGGGTCATGTGATCCCACAAAAATCCTATTCTTAACACATAAAAATCCTGACTTCTATGCTCATTTTTGCCCACAAAGCATTAGTACTTAGGGAATTTTTAGCATGATTATGACTTGTCCTGTGGTTCTTAAACTTTTGGAACACTTTTTATCCCTAAGTACTGACATAAGTTTTGTACATTACAGTATAGGCACAATGCAATGCATTGTGGGATTGATTCAAAACACCCTCTGGCACCTACCTTTCTTACACCAAGATTGGACAAAATTGTTTTTCCCAATAATTCTCAAATTGCTGGAACATGAACTTATTCTCTAACAACACCACAGTCACCTAACATACCCCTAACATGGGTGTCCAAGCTTTTTGGCGCATGGTTGAATCCAAAACTATTGTGGGCCGCAAGCAAATAATCCAGGGGTGAGGTTCTCAAGTTTGTTTTTGGCCTCTGAGAGTCTGGATGTATGACCCATATCTATAACAATTTTTGCCAAAAAAGAGACCCATAGCTATACCAGAGAATGCAGAATTTGGGCAAAATTTAACAAAAATTTGGTGTATTTCCTAGAAATCTTGACCTTTTTAGCAAATTTGGAAAAAATTGGCTTCAGATTGAGGAAATTGGGCTACTTTTCCAACAATTGTGAAATAATTATGTTTTCAGATTGAAGAAATTGGACTAATTTTGCAACAAACGTTCAAATATTTTGTTAAAAAGCGAGCCATTTCCACACCAAAATTGGCATGGGAAAAAGGGTCCATTGATATACCATAAGGCTGAAAATGAGATCCATATTTGCACCATATCCTGTATGGTCATTTGTGTTGAATAATCATCCATTCTTTTTTCTGGAAGTACCTCGCGGGGCGCATGTGAGCTCTTAGCGGGCCGCAAATGGCCCGCTGGCCACAGGTTAGACACCCCTGCCCTAACAGGACTAAATACAGGTCTTGCCTTCATGTAAACATCACAAAATGTTGATAATCATAACCCTAATCCTAACATTAAACCCCAATTCTAATCCTAAATCATACCTTAAGAATTTTGTATCATACTTACAAGAAGGTAGAACCTTAGAACTGACAAAACAAAACAACAAAGGCAAGGGGTTCCCGGAGGCCGGGTCACTCAACTGGCGTTGCCTACCACAGCCCAAATTCTTCAGGAGGTTCGCGATAAACAGTTCTGTGGCACTCGTGAGACAGTCAATGGCACCTCATCCTTGTGTGTCCTACCTTAGCCAAAACTCCTTCAGGAGGTTGGCCAAGACTACATAGATCTGTGGTAACTTGTGTGACATTTTCATGGCACTATGCATTTGTGTACTTGTGTGTCCTACCTTAGCCAAAACTCCTTCAGGAGGTTGGCAAGGGGATTTTTTTTTTTAAAAACCATAGATCTGTGGTATCAGTCCTATTTACCACGGAAAACACTATAAAAACATTTAATCTATCCATGCTCACGAGATCAGTATCCTATATTTGTATGGAAGATAATCACAGTATCAGAATACCAAATGCCTGAAAGACTTCCAGCTTTGATGTAGCACACAATGAGAACATCTGTGATCCACAGGACACCACAGTCCAGGAGCACAGACTGAAGAGAAAGTGGGCAAACAAAAGTGTAAAATCTTGGAAATACCAATGATTATAGTAGGCTTAAAACCATTAGTCTGGAATCTGGAACCCATTATGTGCATTTACTTTAATCGTACATCATTTCAAAAAATACTGTAAAAAGTGGAAATATTGCGCTACAATATGTCAAGCTTTTTGCGCACTTCTGACTAAGCGTGAAATTAAGAACACGCGAAAATGTTTATTTTGGTGTAAGCTTATGCGGGGGAAGTGAAAAAAGCGAATTTAAAAAAAACAGTGAAAATGCTGGGGAAAATTGCAGAAGCAGAAAAATTACACGCGTTGAGAAAATTACCACCTTTAACAGTACCTTACAAATAGAAAAATGCAGCAAGAAAAACTTGCATATCCCCCTGGCCTAGAAAGTGGCTCTACTTTGTTCATCACCAAAATGGCAAGGCTCTTAACATCGTGAATTGATATAGAAATAGTGCGCAGGCGCAACTGCAAGCAACACTACCACAGCAGACGGTGGCGTTGATGTACGTGTTAGGAACTGCTTGTGGCAAGCGCACACGTGTAAACGAAATTACTTTCACATGTGGATAAGCAAAGCCGAATAATTTTGGCCTCTGAGGTGATGAAACAAAGTATAGGCTGACGATGGATGACAAACATTTGCTTCTTTACAACATTTACCCATGCCAGGAGATAAAAAAAGGAAAAAATTTTAGAAGCTTTTCAAATTTGTGAAATTAATTCACTAAGGTGCCAAAGTGGAACTTGAGCCCTGCCAAATAGGTTGCTGGTTTTCTGGGACACCTGGGTAAACCAAACCAAGATTAAGTATGTGTTGATTTTGGTTGTGTCCTTACCAGGAGATGCCCTTTCTCTGTGGAAGATTAGATACAGGTTTGAGGCGATGATTTCAGAGCACATACGCTGGACATATTCCTCCTCCAGCTGCAGATCTTGCTGAAATCCTCCTCCTTGGTGATCTCAAGGTTGTCTGTAATAAACGATAGATCATATATATTTTTTCAATACCTTTCACCAGAGTGGCCGGCGGACATAGGCATAGGACAGACAGAAAGACAGACAGGACATAATGACAAGTTAACAAGACAGACAGACAAGTTAACAAAGGACAGACATGTTTAACAAAGACAGACAGGACAAGTAAACAAGGGGTATACTTGTGTATCTAATATTAACAAAGGAAAGTCACACAAGTAGCAAAATTGGACACAAGCCATGATGAAATTAAAGCAAAACATTAAGAAATGGGTCCACACACAAGTATACCTCAGTTAGCACGGGCACACACGCATGAAGCACACACGTAAAACGAAACAGCAAATTTTACAGATAGGATTTGGGAAGAATGATCTGACAATATTCACTCCATGCATGTTCGTTAATGGACTATAATGAGTCCCAGAGAGAGAGTGGCATTATGAGCTTGTCAAAAAAATTCATGTGCATTGAGTTTTACCAATGCATAAAAACAATGTCTAGTCATTAGGCGACCAGAAAAAAAGAAAACCGTGTTTTATGGGCGAGAGGCCTTTCGAAGTAGGGTCGAGTCGGCCGCTCGGGTGATTTGTTCTATTTGTTTTCTTTCTGGAGCTCAAAATTGGCCTAAAATAGCCCCGAAATCTGACAAATCAAGAGAAACGAAGGCATCAATGAGCAGTAATCCATCAATTGGGATGGTTATGGGGAATGTTTAGTTGTGGGGTCATAGGTCATGCAGGGCCATTACAGGTCAATTGGCATATAGCCCAGGAGTCTTGGCCAAGTGGTTATCTTGAGCAAGTGTGGTGGCTATACAACTTACTTGTGGAAGAATTTTAGATATTTTGGGGTCAAAGGTGAAGTAGGAATCATTGGAGGTCAAAAGGGAATATGGTCCATAAGAGGTAATTCTGTACATACCATAAGAGTTATGGGAACGGTGGTTCTTTATAGTTATTTTAATAGGCGTTCCTTCGATTTGGCTATCACCTGTGTTTGGCGATCACCTGGCTTGAATGACCCTCGGATTTGCGGTTCCTTTGACCCTTGAAGACCCTGATGACCTTGCCTGACCTTTAAAATTTTCATCAACAATCGACCCCCCGCCCCCCAAGTTTCGCCTGAATACACCAAGTTTACCCCATGGAGCTCCTTGACTTTGAATGACCCATGATGACCTTTGTCCACTAACCAATACAGACGCGGTCTTGTAAGGTCAAGGGGCACCCACCCACCAAGATGCAGGAAGGTGCAATCCTTGGTCTCATAGAACATATGCAGTCAGACAGAAGGACGCAGTGACAGGACAGGACCACCGGTATACTATAATGGATGTGCAAAGGTTTGACGTGGGGGCAAAGGTCATTTAGGTTAATTAGAGGTCAAACTGTTACTTATATGAGTCCTACAGTTCCTTGAGCATGTTGGGGTCAACTGTAACTATTGCAGAAATTGTAGTATATGTGTGGGCCCGTGCTGCACGGGGTCTCGCTAGCTGAGTATACCCATTAGATGAGTATAACTGGACTGTTTTGCAGAACAGAAACAAGCGGGTACTGTATTCGCATAATTAGCACCTGTGGTGGCTATATCCATATGTCAAAGCATGGGTATGAAAACAGGTTACCCATAATGCACTCCTTACATGAATTCTGGACCCAAAATGACAACTGAAATGTGACCACAAAAGTGGTACGGCACCAAAACTCACCACCATATCAAATCTCAGATCCATGCTTTGACAGCATGGCCCAGTTACCGGATAACGACCCTGGATGACCTTTGAACCCAAAATGAACCCTCGAAAAAATTACCACAAAAACTCGTTTATGGCGAAAACGCTACCGCCATACAAAACTCATATCCATACGTCAAGCACAGCCACGTTATCCCTACACCCCTGGAGACCTTTGACCCCAAACGGGGGGGGGGGGATGACCCCTCGAAATGTGACCATAAAACTTCTACGGCGAACTCTAACAACATACCAAAACTCCTATCCATAGTCAAAGCACGTCCAAGTTTCCGCGACAACCGACCCCTGGATGACCTTGACCCCAAAATGACCCCTCCAAATCGAGACCACAACCTCGTACGTCGTAGCTCTACCACCACACCAAATTCATATCCGTATGTAATAGGACGGTGAAACACGCTAGCCGACAAACCCCAAAGTTGAGTTTTTTAGTAATATCGATTTTGACCAAATGGGGTCAAGGTCACATAGGGCCATTAGAGTCAATAGGGCACGTGGGTCATCATTGTCATGCTCCGCATAACCAGTAGAGTCCTGGACCAGTGGTTCCTTTATTTGTCATAGCATTTTAGTTTTCAGACGTGTTTATTATGTTTGATTGACAAAAGGGGTCAAAGGCCATATAGGGTCATTAAAGGCCACTCTATATTACTAAATATTAACTGTGGGTCAGTGGTTCTTTTGATTACGTGGTGACGTCTCGGCAATGTACACTAACAGTTTACATTCACACTCGGCAAGTTTCCCACGGCAATGCCTTTACAATGATCTGTAATGGAGCAGGCAAGCTTGATAACACTCGTATATGCATCTCTTTTACCGCAATTACATCACAGCTTTGGTTGCACACGTAATAAGGATATCAGAAGGGTCTGACATACTGGTAGCAGAGAGCAAATTGTCGGGTTTTTACGGGGTTTTTAAAAAAAAATTCTCTATTAATTTTCGTATGTTTCAGGCCACTTTGAGGTGGAATATCCTCTATCAAAAATAGAGGATTATTATTGACAATTTTGCTGACTCGGTTAGTGAACATTTTTAGGATATTCCTAGTCGAAAATATAATTAATTTCTTGCAGATGTGTTCCAGATTTCCACATTTAGTATTGATATGCTACCGCCACTTATTTCAACATTTTCCGCTTTTCAACGAGCGGGATATTAAAAGGTACATTCGAATGTTAAAGGCCAATCATGTAGTGGAGTACCGTCGACACAATATCTAAAACCCGTCAAAAGTAAGGCAATCGTGTTTGTCGTCCCAACTCGTAATAAAATATAGTATCCCAGTTTAAGGGTTATTAAAATATTCTGAAGTATGCCCACCGCTTTCGCAAGTTCAATACCCTCTTTGTTTATCATATTTTATAGATCGAAGATTTATATCTAAAAATCTAAATATATTAAAGTTGCCTTCAAACTTTCAGTACCCTTATAAATTCCAAAATTCCAGAACTGATTTTCAACAGTTGCAAGGTGCGTAAAAACGGTCAACATAGTGTTACAGACACCACATCGTTTAGGAGGAACAGCCACGCTGGGATGGTAATACATTGTCGCAGCACTGTCCATTGTATCGAAATAGCCAACAAGAACTTAATATGACAATCCAGATAAGGTTTCTCTCACATACACCCAAAATTGTTTTTCAAAGACTCCATAATATAACCAATATACATAAACTAAAATTCTAAACTTTGCCGTCGCACCCACAACCAACACCAACAAACCAACTTTTCCCCCATCTAACCATAAACACTATGCATAGTCAGTATAATCCTAATGGGAAAAAAAAAGGCTTGCCTTCTGCACAAGACGCTACCACGATACCAAATTTTGCTAAGGTACGGACTTAATATTTACACGAAGTTTTTGCTCACTAAGTATGGCAAATTGTACTTTTGCTGAAAATTTGAGACTTGGTTGCAAAATACCAAACCCGATTTATTAACATAACTCAAGTCTGATCTCAATTAAAACTTCTTTTGTGTCATCACCTCGATCTAGCCGGCGAACCTTCATCCAGGGAAATTGTTTACACTAATCTACTAAGTCAAATGAACTCGCACGTGTGTTGACCTCAGTCCCTGGTAAGCCCCTTGGTAGATATGGTAACATGATCACCATTTAATTTTCGCCCAAAGAACCCCACTAGAACCGTTAATAGGTGCACACCTAAACCAATAGCATTCAGTAAGAAGAACGACAAGCACGCAATCAAATATTCCAAAACGTGACAAACAGATACAAAAATTACCCAAACTGACTACCGACACTAAAGAGTCCAAAATAAAACCTACGCGAAAGGCCCATTAGCTCCAGAACAATTTGGCCAAATTTTTGGCGAAAACGGCCATAAAACCGGCCGACTAGTTTCGCAAATAAGAGCAGACATATCACTCCGCTCTCGATGGCAATAATCATCAATTCAATTGAATTGGATGGGATAAAACATGAATTTTCTACAAACAAACTTTCTATAAAAAAATCAAAATTGATAACTTTGGGCTAAAAACGCTGATGTGCATGATTTTTGGGAACAACTAAAAAAAAAAAAATCTGCAAAAATTAAAAATCATGGTCGGTTTGGGCCTGTAAAACAAGGTTTTTTATTTTCGCGCCTTAACCTCTTTCATAAACAATTGAAAATTTTAAATTTTCTTTTATGTAAACTTGCTGAAAAAATTCAAAATAAAATGGGAAATCTTCCTGCAAGAATAGCAGTGTTGCTATTTATAATTACGATAAAACCTGTGCACTGAGAAATAATATACACATTAACTGGCCTATCAGATATTATCTTGTTCATGAATTTTTACATTGAATACAGACAAATGGTTAGCAGATCTCAATGGAGTTTGTCAAAGTATTCTTTTAATGTACTCGACTAGCTTTCACTTTGCCCCAAGGTGAACAGGTGAAAAATTATCGTGGAGGGAGGAAAGTAAAATCTCTAGCTTTTTATTTCTGTTATATCCACAGTTCAAACTGTTCAAGGCAATCAGGGTAATCAATTTGTATTAACAGACCATAACTTGAGGATGTGGCCAGGTTATCCTTCCCATCTCAATTTTACAAGATTTCCCAATAGCACATTTGTCAGTTGGAGAGATTTTATCAAATTGTCGGTCACTTCAACTTTTCGGCGAGTTTTCTGGAGGTGCCTTTCATGATTTTAACTTTTCTGTTTTATTTACGATTTGAACCAGATTAAAAAAAATTCGTTGATTTTGATCCTTAAGAAAACATTTGGAACAAATGTTTGTATCACAGTGACCCAGGGCAGTTTTGTAAATATAGTTAAATCCAGGAATACAAAATTGCAATTTTTTTTCAGAGACAACCAATTGAAAAAAACAATAAGGCAACATTAAAGGGGGATGGCCCGATTTAAAGGATATGAAGTTTTCATCTTGATACGATTGGCCTTCACACCAAAAACCCCACCATGAAATAAATTTTCGCGCCGATATTTCATGCGTTTTCATGTGAGAGCAGAAAACGTGATTTTGTAAAGCCCCATAGAGTACTGTGTAAATTATATTGGTCGACCAAATTGGGGGTACATTTTCGCTCATTACTTCCAAACCAAGCATCCTTTGGCCCTAAATTTCACAGGGTAAATGAGAAAAATGTCGCTTTTCTTCTGATACCAAATGTTGACCACTTCCGGTAAAATCTGGGCTTCTGGGGACGAGGCTATTAGCGATCGGGCCATGGACCTTTAGTTTATGAATAATCCACCAAAGAAGCACGCAAACTTATCACATGGGGGAAACAGGCAGCTCCATGCCAGAAAACTTTGGCATTTGGAAGGAAATTTTTATGGAATATTCACTCATCTTGCTGGGAACTCAACTTTCTTCGCATGCTGGTTTAATCTGTCTACGATGAGCACTTACAGGTGTAGACAGACCGCCAGATGATAGTCAGCCTAGACATACAGAACAGACACATTCAACACCATCACATACTTAAGGTCAACACAACACCCTAACTAACCTGGCTTTCTCCTTTCTTGTATTCCAGTGAGCAGTCTAACAGCATGATACGTGGGTTTTCAATGCGGCGCCTCATGCGCGGGTGGGTGATGTCTTTGTTGAGCATAACCCCACTAAGAACTTTGGAATCTTCTATTATACCTCCAGGAACCTTAACAGCAAGAGAATAGAAAGACATATGGTTATCAGGTATATGAAGAAAGAAACTAACTACAATTGCATTGAGTTATGAAATTGAGGTTGAAGAAAATCTTTCATCAGAAATTGAAGCCTCCCTTTGCATGTATTGTCGCTTAAGGTGAGGGTGATACAACTTCTTCCTTTATGAATATTTAGTGAAACCACTTTATTTTTATGAATATTAAGTATAATTATTTTATTTTAATGCAAATATCAGTAACTTTCCTTATTTATGAATATTCATCAACTTGAATATTAAAGGTGCAACGAGAGATTTCGCAAATCAGGTGTCCCTAAAAAATAGAAAGTACTGATTTTTGCTCTGATGTAAAGCTTTCCATGAAAAATATCCCCATCTGAAAGGATTAAGCTGAGAAATGTTTCTTTGGTACAGAAATTATGAAATTTCTAATTTCGTATAGGAGCAAATACGAAATTCAGCCTATGTTTTACATTGAAATATAAGCAAATCAAAACCACCTGTTTTCTCTCTTTTAAGACATTTCTGTAGCCAAACCCAAGGTAAGAAATCTATTGAGTGTCTAATCTATATGAAATTACTATTATGATACAATATTTGGGTGCCTCAAAATCTCTCGTTGCACCTTTAATCTTTCTCTGAAGATGGGCAGTGCATGCAAGTGTTGTAAAAACCATGTGCTTAGCTGGACTTGATCCGGCAACCTCCGCATTACTAGCACAACACTGACCAATTAAGCTAACAAGCCAGGGTTGGTAGAGGAGCGATAGGTATCTATTAGGCGTTAGGTCCGAAAGGTGTCCATCACTTTCCTAGCAGATAGCATCAGAACAGTATTTTTACATATTCAATTTATATAAACAAACCAAATACACATTCTTTTTACATTATCATAACATATGAACTACTCTGGATTGCATTGACCCTGCTCCCACATGTAGGAAATAAGTTTTACAGTAACAGCACACAAGGGATACACTGAGGAATTCATTACCTATACTCAGGGACAGAAACCCTTTGACAAGCGCGTACCACCTGGTTGTAAAAGGGGTGGAGCTATCAGCGCGTATGACGCGTGGTCAGTGACCCAGCAACAGCAGATCGCTTCGGCGGCCAATCAGAAGCAAGTGCATTTTTTTCTGCAGTAAATACGCAGAGAACCAGGAAGTATGCACTCATCAAAGGATTTCTGTCCCCGACTATAGTAAATATCCATGTATCAAAGTAATTTAATATCATGCTAAGACAATTCACAGTTTCTGCTAACAACCACAACATGTTCGATTTGTCCCTTTTAGTCTCCTTTTATGAAATACATCGGGCCTATTCTTTACCCCCAGCAACTTTAGAGTATGCCACACACTAGGTTTTACTAGAAAACATATCTTGTATATTCCAGTGACTTTTGTATTTCACATTTCTTTAGCTATAAGTCCTGCCCCACTGATAAAATCAATAGGATGTTTTTAAATGATCTAAATTAATGGAAACACTTTGTATTGTCTCTGGAATCAGCTCATCTTTTTTATAAGAGGTATATTTAATAATTTATATATCTTAGATATCTACAGACAATGTGGCAGAATAGAAATCATTATATCCAAGAGTGTCAGGTGCCCAGAGTTAACATTAACCAAATTCCAAGAATCCTTATTTTTCTGATTTTGCATAACTTCTGGCAGAAAAAAATCTTTCTCAGAGCAAATCAACTTTCCAACAACCACTGCAAGATAAACAATTAATTCATCTTGGATTCTGATGGGAGAGATGAATACAAGTGAGAAGTGTTCAAGGAATCAAAGTGACTGTTGCTGAGGAATTTGAAACAAATTCACTACCTCAGGTCTGTTGATTGTTCATATTGTATGGATCCGGAGAAACGACAGCAAATTACTAAATAGGGTTGAGGGGGCATACCAACTATCGCATCTCTATGACCCTGTGTTACGTAAGAACTTTGACACAGTGGATGAGGCTGTAACTTCTGGATCACTTCACAGCACTATACAAGACAGCAACACTGCTGACAAAGTCAGCTGAGAGCTGACGAAACGTCCAGAAAATTAAGTTTTTTACTGGTCTTGTTCAGATGAAATATCATAAAATATGAAATTCACCTACCTTTTCTACTTTGGCATATCGTTTGATGTCAATTTCCTTGCGCCCGTTCTCCTCCAGTGATACAGTGGACACTGCATCGTAAGCTATCTTACAGGCCAGGTCACCCCTGCAAAAAACACATCAAGATGGTAGAAATCGGCTATTCCATTTGAATTTCACACCAACACTAAGGAGGATTATACCTAAATTTTTCACAGAAGGGGTGTGTACAGGGTTATATAACCAGACCAAATTGAATGCCAGGTAAATCGAGTACTGGTAGTTGGAAATCCCCTTGGTAATATTGCGATTTCCTGTACTTTATTGAGAATTTGTGCCGGTCGGTAGAGCAAATTTTAAGCTTACTTCCAGTCAAATTGAGTCCATGCCAGCTACCCCGACAGGCCCTGACCGCCATAGCTATAACACTGGATGTGTATTTGAAATGGAAGTTATCCAATTTGGCTATTCTATTAGGAATCTACACTTAATAGGAGTTTTACACAAGAGGGGTGTCAATTTGGAATGTTCTTACCCAATGGGCTATTCTATATGAAATCCATACCCCCTCTGGAAACAACCTCAATCTGCCATAGTGGGGGTGCATATTTTTAGCCTCATGGGCAGCTCATTCTGATATGTACAGTTACAGTTGGCTTTTGTGTGCTTTCAAAACAAGACTACAAGCTCTGCTCATCTGCAAGCCATCTTGATTTAGCTTGTGGTAAAGTTTGGAGAGCTTGATGTAAACCTTAACTACTACAAAAATGCAACACCAAAAAATACTATTGACATTTTGTAACACTGAATTCACAACACTGCCGCCTCCAAATTTCTTGGAATCCTAGAAATAAATGTTGGCCATTTGTAATAAGTGTATAGATTATAATACATGAAAACTTCAATCACAGACCCAAACGAAGATGGGGCGGGTAAATTCTTACCACCTTCCCCCTCCTAATTTCATTTTTACTTGGAATTTCTCGTTAAAAATTCATTAACACTTCAAATCTATTCAAATGCTGGCAAAGTGATGTATTATGGACAAACAAGATAGCATTTCTTCTAAACACACCTCAATCCTGTTGGGACCAATTGGAGCTCCCACTCTTCACACCTGTGCAGACGCTCATGCGTAATTTTGCATGCTCACTGTTATCCACTGGAATTGTCAGCATGTTTTATAAATTTACAGAACTAACCACTTCCAAAGATTTTGAATTAATAGTTTCCACTCAATTCAAAGAAATTGGCAATGGGTAATGCAACCTAATTCTATCTTAAAGTGGGCTACCCATCAATGGTTGTATTTTTCATACTATGTTTGTTTCTCCTTCCCATGGAATCCTATCACCAAAACATCGCATTACAACTCTGTTAACCACATCTTTTTAACAACATCAAAAAGAAACATTTCCTGGGCCCTTAAAATTTCACAGGGGTATTAAGCAAATGACTTTCTTCGGATACCATAATCTATTTTGATCAGAGAAGTGGGGGAAGGGCATAGGTTCTCAATTGGGTCACCCACCTTTAAAAACATATCTGGAATTGCATATAACATTTACCTGCAACTTGACAAAAGTCCTAAAATATGCAATCCATAAGTGCACATTGTGTTGGAGACTAGGTTCATAACTAATTCAAAATACTGAACAAAATACCAATTTACATTTTTAAGTTTAATAGTCTGGATTACATTATATAACAAAGTAGTTCTCGAACCACTAGTGTTGCCTGCTTTTGCGATCCACCTTTCCTTCACTCTCTGCACAAGTTTGACCGATAATAACTTTTGACCTTGGTATGTGACCTTTTAACCCTACCATAACATGTAATTCTCTATGGTGCAATTACCTCACCCCGAGTTTGATGGCAATTGGAGAACTGAATTCTATTACCTCTGCTGCCCCTCTATTGAAAATGCAGCATTCTGATTGGTCAGTTTACTGCCCATTATTCTACAATAATGGGTCGCCAATGCATTTTCTTATTACATGAAGCTGTTTTAGGTAATAAAATAGAAATAAAGGGTTTGCAGTGTCATTTATGGGCTCATAATGTATCCTCGGCCAGAAAACTTTCAAATAATGGGCTCGGCTGCGCCTCGACCATTATTTAGTTTTTCTGACCTTGGACACATTATTCGCCCATAAATGACACTGCAAACCCTTATTTCTTAATTACGCGGTTCTCGGCTTGCGAGCTAACTATATTCAAAGAATATAAGCTGTGTGCCGCTAGCCTATTTCAACTCGACCTCACATGATCTTTGACCTTGGCATGTGACCTTTGACCTCATCAACATATGAGGGATCCCATGTTGCACCTATGACACGAGTTTGGTTCCAATTGAACTTTTTAATTGAGGTGAATTTAAAAAAAACTTAACATTTTAGTGACACACACATACATACACACGCACAACAAATTGCTTATGGTCCTGCCAGCTTTGCTGAAAAAAAAAAAAAAAAAAAAAATTTACATTTTTAAGTTTAATAGTCTGGATTAAATTATATAACAAAGTAGTTCTCGAACCACTAGTGTTGCCTGCTTTTGCGATCCATTGCTTGTGTCCATACACAAGCAATTCTAACTAGAATTACGCGGTTCTCGGCTTGCGAGCTAACTATATTCAAAGAATATAAGCTGTGTGCCGCTAGCCTATTTCAACTCGACCTCACATGATCTTTGACCTTGGCATGTGACCTTTGACCTCATCAACATATGAGGGATCCCATGTTGCACCTATGACACGAGTTTGGTTCCAATTGAACTTTTTAATTGAGGTGAATTTAAAAAAAACTTAACATTTTAGTGACACACACATACATACACACGCACAACAAATTGCTTATGGTCCTGCCAGCTTTGCTGACGGCCCACAAAAAATTTGAATACACATACATACACACACACATACTTACCTTCTGCAATTCTTGCAGGTGATACCAAAAAATTGAGTTCATTAAATAATTTTGCATGTTCTGCATGGTTGTAATCTTATAGACTCCAATGCAGTCTACAATTTGCTCCTTTCATGGTCATCAATTTTGCACTTGGAGTCTCAAAATGGTAGTCATCAATTGACAATGTGAATGGGATTTTAAACCAGTGATACAACATTGTATAAAGTTATGTAACATATACCCTTCATGTTGCTTTAAGGGTCTACTTGCTTATGGCAGAAAACTGTGCAAGTAGCACTTATTCATGGGCTGGTAAAGGAAGATCTATAAAAAGATATTTCGGGCATGTGCCCTTCTATTAAAAGTCTGGCAGGAGTAAAACTTGCATCTATCACCCCTGGCAATATGGCAGTCTAGAACATTACCTCAGAATTACCTTTGACCTTGTTCCGTGACTTTTGACATCATCCCCATATGAATGAACCCCTATTGCAACCTTAACCCAAGTTCTGGTCAACTTCGGACTTAAACTTTTCAAAGGAGACGCGAAAAACGAAAACCTAACCAAACTGGAACACACACATACACACGCATACATCATACATACATATGGACATGCGCACCCTAACAATATCCCCCTCTGCTTTTCAAGCCAACGGGATAAAAACTATTAGTGACATTCAAAGGCACACACACCTGTAGACACACCAACATGGGTGACTCATCTTTGTGTGAAGAGTTGAGCGTAAAACTTTTTTAAATCACTTCTGAGTTATCACCAAGTCATTAATGATCACAGCACACATGCGTGGGAAAATTACATCCCTAGGTCTTGTTTAACAGAAGCCCACGTGTAGCTGCTAAATATTCTCTGTGGACCATCGCTGCGCTACTCGTTATATAATGCTGCGAAGAGTTGTATTCAACAGGTGTGACAAAACAACGCCTGGAGGTGATAGGCTATCTGCCAAGCCCACTCTCAATTTCTCCAAATTCAAACTCCCCGATGAGTAGCCATGTTAGATTTACATGCTTCATATATCTTAAATGCTGTTGTTTTGGAAATTGGATGCTCTTAGCAGGAGCCATGAGTCTAGTGATCTTTGACTACATGTTATGTAATATGAACTGTAAAGTTTATTTATTTAGCCCACACTTTCTTAGGAAATCATTTCCCAAGTGAAATACTCTTTGCAATTTGGGATTTCATTGGTTGTGTGCAAAATGGTTCATACATTTTTAATAATGGTGTTGTGATAAATGATACTAGACGAGTGATAGAATTATCTAGCTAGCAGTGTGTATTAAGTGTTGCCATCTAGCAATCTATTATGTAATCCTGAAACCCTTGGGTATTTAGATATGTGCTATAACTATGCTTCAGAGCTGTTATAGTCTATTGAGCCCACACTTAATTTCTTAGTAATCAGCACCCTGGCAGACAGACTATGCTTTTTAATTATGTTATTGGCAGATGTTTTCATGTGTTTTACTCTGGTTAACAAGTCCATTTTTCGTGAGGAGCGGTACTCAACATACGGGGACATGTCACAAACATCAGTCTCATTTTCAGCCTTCTGGTATAGCAATGGCCCTCTTATGCAAATTTTGGTATAGCAATGGGTCATTTTTTCAAAATTTCCTCAATCGGAAGCCAAAATTTTCTATTTTTTTAAAAATTAGCCAAGTTTCCTTAAAGAGACACGAGGAGATTTCCAGAAAGCGCCACCAATTTTCTCAAACCCCGGTTTTTTACATATTTGGAATGCTTACCAATGTATTAGATCACACCTGAAGTGAATAAGCCGAATACGCCGTCTTTATGTAATAAGATGATGATTTAGTAGTTTGTCGTGCACGACAGAAAGTCAAAGCATGGTTTTCTATGGGGAACGATTACGATAGCAGGCAAGTTTAAAACAAGGTTTGCGGTTTTCTTTTGCACCTGTTTGTCCAATAAACCTTCCAAACGTTCTCGGTAGGTGGTCTACAACCGATCCAGTGAAATTTGAGAGAAATTTGTATCCTAAAAAAATCTCCTCCTGTCACTTTAATCTGAAGCCAAAATTTTCCCTTAAATTTGACCCAAAATTTGCATCTCTGGTATAGCCATGGATCCTTTTTGGCAAAAAATGGTATAGATATGGGTCATACTTCCAGACTCTTGGAGGTATATGCGACTTATGTCTGGTTTAATTGAATAGTGCACAGTCTTACCATTTGCTTATAAATTTAGTTCCTACACAGCTCTGTATTATCTTCATCATCTCATCACGGTTGGTCACATCAACTGGTTTGCTGTAAAGTAAATACAAAACACAAGTGTTAGGCTTCTTCCTTTTAAGGTAGGATTATCAAGCTATTATGCTCCACCAGAAAAATCACTATAAAGTTAGATTTACTCATGAATTGATTTGAAAATTGGTTGATACAAAGAATAACACTCAGTGCGCATCTTTTCCAAATTCAATTAGCTAGTTTTATTTCTTATGTTTTCTTTATTTTTTAAAAATATCAGAAATTTTTGTAGTAATTATTTCTAGCTAAGAGAGAATGCCTTATGGCATCCAAACTTGATTAGTTTTTAACCAAAATATCTCATTTTCTTGTTAGATTTTGTTTAATTTTTGAGAGAATTTTTTAGTTTTTATTTTTGAGAAAAATAAAATCATAATTTAAAATAGAAACACTTAACATCAAAATCTAATGAGAATTTTCTAAATTTGATTCTCTTTCATATTTGACACCTCATTTGTTAAGAATGAAGGTGTAGTTCTTTCTAGAAATAATTACTAAGATTGGCATTATAGTGTTTCTAGAAAAAATCAATCATTGACAAGTACTAACATTACAGGTGCAACAAGAGATTTCACATACCAGGTGTCCCTAAAAAAATTGAAAGTACTGATTTTTACCCTGATGTAAAGCTTTCCATCAAAATTATCCCTATCTGAAAGGATTAAGCTTAGAAATGTTTTTTTTGTACAAAAATTGTTAAATTTCTAATTTTGTATAGGAGCAAATACAAATTTCGGCTTATGTTTTATATTGAAATATAAGCAAATAAAAATCCCCTTTTTTCCTCTCTTTTAAGACATTTCTGTAGCCAATACAAGGTAAGAAATCTATTGAGTGTCAAATCTATATGAAATTACTATTAAGACACAATATGTTGGTGCCCCAAAATCTCCCATTGCACCTTTAACTAAACACTACTAATTTATCTTGGCCAGTACCTAAAGATATATATAACAAGCTACAACTAAACTTCACGAAGATATTGAACCAATTATCATCAAAAGGGGTGCCATGGAGATAAAATATCACCCAAACCACAATCTGTGTCCATGTTCACTGAGCTCCGTGGGCATAACCCGACCTTTGCAAATGGGGGGGGGGCAGAAGGGGTGCTGATTCATTTTCTGTACACTGTACATAGTTCAGTTCATTTGGGAGGAGGGCTAGCAGGGGGAAAGGGGAGGTGCCGCCCCACCCCACTGGTTTACACTACTGCAGAGCTCCGAAACCCTCCATTGTATGGAAGATGGAGTGACAATCATATTAACAGGAATACCAGATTTCCAAGACTTCCAATGTGGATGTAGCACACCGAGAATCATCTGTGATCCACAGGACACACATTCCAGGAGCACAGACCTGAAGAGAAAGTGTGCATCTTAACCTCATGTATTACTAGTGATTCTTCTCCCTTGGGCAATATTGGGGCAAAATATGGATTGAAGCAGGTACTACAAACAGGATATTTTTGTCTCTACGGATCCTGTCTGAATAGTAGAATAATAGATGCAGGTGAGACCGAGAAGCGAGCGCTCAGGTTCACTTTTATTCTGTCAAATTTGCCATAGAAAATTCACGCAAATTCCCTTCCCTAAATTACCGTTTAAAAATCAAAAATCCCAAATCCCAAATCCGGCGATCGTGTCCGGCCCCGCCCCTAGTTTTTTAGATAAGCAGTCGTATTCTCTCGACTTCCTAGCCGAATAGTATGAACAGCTTTGGGGTAAAGAATAGGTACGGCGTCCCAAATGGTCGTCTGATGTATGTGATGGTTCTCGAATCATTTCTAAAATGCACAATTTCACAGTTTTGGTTACTGCTTAACCTGAAATGTATTCTGATCAGCAATACATATAAACAATGTATACAATATTCAGTTACATGTCATTGTCTCATACCCAGGACAATGTCCCATACCTTCAGGACATGTCCCATACCTCTCCAGGACAATGTCACAAATCCCCAGAACAATGCCCAACTTCCTTTACAATGTCCATTATCCCCGGGACAATGTCCCTACCCCAGGACATGTCCCATACCCAGGACAATGTACCACACCACCAGGCCAATGTCTTATATACCCCATGACACTGTCCCATATACTACCCAGGACAATGTCCCATAACCCCGAACAATGTTCCATACCTCCAGACAATGTCCTCATACCTCCGGACAACGTCCCATACCTCCAGGACGCTGTCCCAGACCTCAGGACAATGTCCCCTACCTCCAGGACAATGTCCCCCATATCCCCGGACAATTTCCCATACTCTCCAGGACAATGTCCCATATTCCCAGACATGGCCCTACTTCAGGACAATGTCCCATACCCAGGACAATGTCCCATCCCTCCAAGAAATGTCCCATACCCCCGGGACCATGTCCCATATCCCCAGGACATGTTTTCATATCCCCAAGCCACTGTCCCAGATCCCAGGACATGTCCCATACCCCAGACAATGTCCATACCCAGGACAAGTCTTTATACCCCAGAGGACAATTTCCCCTACCACCAGGACATGTCCCATACCCCAGAACAATGTTCCATTCCTCCAGGAAAATGTCCCATACCCCTCCGGCCAATGTCCCATACCTCCAGACGATGTCCCTACCTCCAGGAGATGTCCCATAACTCCAGAACATTGTCCCATACCTCCAGGACGATGTCCCCCTTACCTCCAGGACAATGTCCAATAACCCAGGAAAGTGTCCCATACCCCAGGACACTGTCCCATACCCTCGATGACAATGTCCCATAGCTCGAGACAATGTTCCCATCCCATACACAGGACAACGTCCCATCCCCAGAACAATGTCCCATACCCCAGGACAAATGTCCCTACACGGACAATGTCCCCCTACCCCAGACAATGTCTATACCTCCAGCCAATGTCCATACCTCCAGACAATGTCCCATACCCCATGACAATGTTCCAGACTCCCAGGACAATGTCCATACCCAGGACACTGTCCTATACCCCAGGACCAATTCCATACCCCAGGACAAGGTCCCATACTCCAGGGACATGTCCCATCCCGCAGGACAATGTCCCCCTACCCCAGAACAATGTCTTGTACCCCAGGACAATGTTCCCTAACCCAGGACAGTACTGGTGTATATCTAATCAGTTTCGAAATCTGTAAACGCTCGCATCTCTCCAAGGTTCCAAGCCCTGTGTGACTTACAGATCTCCAGATATTTTGTTCACAAAAGTGTCAATGAAAATCAGAAAATAGGTCAAAGATGCTAAATGAAATTTTGCTAAATTAAAGGTACTTAGATGCATATACATGTTGTCAATCGATCATTTGAAATTCCCAATACCGGCAGATCGTGTCCGGCCCCCCTGGTTTAGTCGTGGTAATTTCTTTCTAACTTTGATGACAGCTGTCATCAAAAAAATGTTTGTTTGCCGTATCCTCGCTTTATAGAGGAGTTACTTGTATTCAAACCATGACATCTCAAAATTAGGATTTCTTGCCGCCTCCCCTAAAGAAATTACGAATTTAAAAGTGGGCCATCTATTAGTGACATTTTAATTTATTTGTAAAAAATTTTTTAATTTTAAATATTTTTCTTTTTTTAAAGTTTTGAATAATTTTGCTAAAAGCATGATTTTTAAAATATCAGCCCAACATTATCATAGGTTTTCTGTTAGAAAACAAGTCACATAAAAAATAAATTTGCGAGAAAATACAATCATACCTTAAAATAGAAACCTTAAACCATCAAAATCTAATTGAATTTTCTAATTGATTCTCTTCATATATTTGACTAACTTGACACCTCATTTGTTAAGAATGAAGTGTAGTTCTTTAGAAATATTCTAAGATGGCCTTATCTTGTTTCTAGAAAAATCAATCATGACAATTACAACATTACAGGTGCAACAAGAAGAATTTTCACATACCAGGTGTCCCTAAAAAAATTGTAAAGTACTGATTTTTACCCTGATTACAGCTTCCATCAAAATTATCCCTATCTGAAAGGATTAGCTTAAAATGTTTTTTTTTTGTACAAAAATTGTTAAATTTCGAATTTTGTATAGGAGCAACTACAAAGTTCAGCCTATGATTTATATTGAAATATAGCCCATAAAAATCCCCTTTTTTTCTCTCTTTTCAGACATTTCTGTATCCAATCCAGGTAAGAAATCTATTGAGTGTCAATTCTATATGAATTACTATTAAGACACAATTTTTTGGTGCCCCAAAAGCTCCCATTGCACCTTTAACTAAACACTCCTAATTTATCTTGGCCAGTACCTAAAGATATATATAACAAGCTACAACTAAACTTCATTCAACGAGATATTGACCCAATTACATCAAAGGGGTGCCATGGAGATAAAATATCACCCAAACCACAATCTGTGTCCATGTTTCCAACTGAGCTTCCATGGCATCACCCGAACCTTTGCAATGGGGGGGGGGCAGAGGGGTGCGATTCATTTTTCTGTACACTGTACATAAGTTCAGTTCAGTTCATTGGGAGTAGGGCTAGCAGGCCATGGGGAAAGTAGGGGAGGTGCCCCCCACTGTTCACTAATGCAAGCTCAGAAACCCTACACTTGTATGGAAGGCTGAGTGAACATCATAGTAACAGGCAAACCAATTCCAAAGACTTCAATGTTGATTTAGCACACGAGAAGCATCTGTGATCCACAGACACACAGTCCAGGAGCACAGACTGAAGAGAAAGTGTGCAATCTTAACCTCATTATGCTAGTGATTCTTCTTCCCTTGGCCATAATTGGGGCAATATGGATTGAGCAGGTACTAACAAAACAGGATATTTTTTCTACGGAATCCTGGTCGAATAGTAGAATAATAAGGAGCAGGGAAGAACCTGAGAAGCGAGCGCTCATATTCACTTTTATTCTGTCATATGTTGCCATAGAAAATTTCCCGCAAGAATTCCCCTAATTAACCGTTTAAAAAATCCCAATTCCCAAATCCCCCAAATCCAGCAATCGTGCCGGCCCCCTAGTTAAGCAAGTCGTATCTTTCGACTTCCTAGCGATAGTATGACATCTTTGGTAAAAGAATAGGGGCGGCGGTCCCAAATAGGTCCCGATGTTGTGAGGTTCTTGTGATGGTTCTCGAATCATTCTCGAAGATGCACAATTTCAGTTTCTTGTTTAACATGCTCAACCTGAAAAGTATTCTGAGTCAGCAATAACATATAAAACAATGTAAAAAAATAATTCTTTACAACAAGGTCATTGTCCCATACCCCCAGGACTGTCCCATATACCTCCAGTACAATGTCACATATCCAGGAAAGTGTCCCATACCCCAGGACAATGTCCCCTACTCCAGGACAATGTCCCATACTCCAGGACAATGTCACAACAAATCCCCAGGACCAAGTCCCATACTCCTGGGACAATCCCCCATACCACAGGACAAGGTCCCATACCCCAGGACAATTGTCCCATACCTCCAGGACAAGTCCCCATACCTCCAGGACAGTGTCCCATATCCCCGGGACAATGTCCCAATACCTCCAGGACAATGTCCATATTCCAGGACCATGTCCCATACTCAGGCCAATTCCCATACCGCCAATGTCCCCATTACCTCCAGACAATTCCAATACCTCCGGGAAATTGTCCCATCCCCCAGACAATGTTTCATATCCCCAAGACAATGTCCCATATTCCCATGACAATCGTCCCATACCCCAGGACATGTCTTATAGCCCCATGACAGGGTTCCATAACCCCAGGACAATGTCCCTATACCCCGAACAATGTTCCATACCCTCTCAGGACAATGTCCCATACCTCAGGAAAATGTCCCATACCTCCCTAAAACGATGTCCCTACCTCCAGGACGATTGTCCCATACCTCCATTACGATGTCCCATACCTCCATGACGATGTCCCCTACCTCCAGGACAATGTCCCATACCCCGGACATGTCCCATACCCCAGACAAGATCCCCCATACCTTCGAGGACAATTGTCCCCATACCTCGGACCATGTCCCATACCTCCATGACAATGTCCCATATCCCCAGAACAATGTCCCATACCCCAGGACAATGTCACCTACCCCAGGACATGTTCCATACCCCCAGGACCATTTTCTATACCTCCGGCCACTGCCCATACAAAACAATGTTCCCCCTACCCCAGGACAATGTTCCATACTCCAGGACAATGTCCCATACCCCAGGACAATGTCGCCATACCCGGACAATGTCCCATACCCCAGGACAATGTCCCATTACTCCAGGACAATGTCCCATATCCCCAGGACAATGCCCATACCCCCAGGACAATGTCTTGTACCCCCGGACAATGTCCTACACCCCAGGACCATGAACTGTTTTATCTACTCAGTTCGAGATCTGTCCCTCGCATTCTCAAGTTTCAGCCCTGTGTGCCTTACAGATCTCCAGATATTGTGTTCACAAAGGTGTCAATGAAAATCCAGAAAATAGGTCAATATGCTAACTAAATTTTGCAAATTAGGACTTCGAATGCCTATACTGTGGTAATCGAATCAGTTGCGAATGTGCCCTAATCGAGCTGATCGTGTCCTGCCCCCCTGGTTTAAGTCGTGGTAATTTCTTTTTCTACTTGATGACCCTGTCATCAAAAAAATTTTTGTTTGCCGTAATCCTCGCTTGTTTACGTGTTAAACCATGACAACATCTAAAATTGGATTTCTTGGCCGCCCTCCCCTTAAGAATTACAAAATTAAAAGTGCGCCATCTATTAGTTAAATTTTATTTATTATTTTAATTTTAAATATTTAGTAATCGTATTTAATTATTCCAAGCATGATTTTAAATATCAGCACAACATTATCATAGGGTTTAATATTAGAAACAAGTACATAAAAATAAATTTGCGATAAAAAAAATATCCAACAGAACTGGGAAATTAAAACCAATACGGTTGTTTGAAATATCGGACTACACATTACAACTTCAATATTACAATGGCGAATTCCCTGTTAGTTCCCGCGATTATAACCTCCGTAGTAGTTAATGGTAAGAACGAAAAGTGGGACCAAATGAAGGGTTCCGTATTTTTTAAACGTCAGACCTATAATTTTCAATAGCTGTCAATCCGTACATCGCTTTGTCTATACGAGCTTCGCTTCGCGCTCGCTTATCATAACCATTTATGTCCCCTCAATGCTGTGTTCACTACTCTTTCCCAGTCTTGTAATTAGAGGGGTCAGTGATCATCCCACATGCACCAGTTTGGAAATTTTCACTTATACTATAAAGTTCCTGTGATCCCACACACCTATTCCCTAACACCTAAAACCCCAACTGATACACTCATTTTAGCCCACAAAGCATTATACTTAGGTATTTTTTGTAGTTCTTAAACTTCCTAAACCCGTTATCCCCAAGTACTGACTGTGTTTTGTACCGTACAATATAGGCACAATTGCAATGATTATGTGATTGATTCAAAATCAAAACACCTCGGTCTTGATGTATATATTCGCATGTTTTAACATGCGAATATATTGTTCTTATGCTGTTAAGTTTTCCTGCTTCGTCTTTCTTCTTCTTCTCCTCAAGAACGCTTGCAACAAACACTCAAACTCAAGAACCATAGCAGCCCTGGGGCCCAAACTTGGTAGTGCTCTAAGCCCCTTGGGCCCTTATGTCCTTTTGTCTATCTCGACCCCAGAGGGTTCAAAGTTCAAGTGCTACAGGGGCCAAATGTTAAATCTAGGGACACCTATAGCACAAGAACACAGAAGCCTCAGAGCCCAAATTTACTGGCTGATAGCCCTTGGACCCCTGAATGTGCCTTTTGGGTATCTTGATCCCAGAGGTCAAAGTTCAAAGGCTACAGGGGGGCCAAACTTTAAATGGTAGGCGGGCCACCCATAACTCAGAACCACAGCAGCCTCATGGGTCAAATCTTGCAGGCTGATAGTCCCTTAACCCCTGATGTGCCTTTTGTGTATTCGTCCAAGGTTAAAGTTCAAGGGCTCCAGGGGGCCAAATGTTAAAATGTAGGGGGCCACCATAACTCAAGAACCAGAGGCCGCTTCATCCCCAAGTTTGGTGGGATTATTAGCCCTTGGCTATGCTCCCGACCCCAGAGTTCATAACAACGGTTTCTGCATGCCACGCGAATCTACCCGTGTTTTGTAAAAAACACAACGTGGCCTCTAGTTTACACTTCACATTTTCTTTTACCAATATGGGACAAGATGTTTTTTTCCAAAAACAATTCAAATTGCTGGGAACCACAAAAAATTCTCTAACAACACAGACATCTAACATACCCATAACAGGAGTGAATGCAGATCTTACTCTAATGTAAGCCTCAAACAAAATGTTAATAATCCTAACATAAAACCCTTTTTCTACCCAAATCAGACCTTAGAATTTTGTATCATGCCTACATTAGGTACAACCTTATACAACAAAAAGCACACAGGAAAGGGTTCCCAGAGAACCGGGTAACCTCATCTTTGGAAGGCCTACCCCAGTCCAAATTTCCTTCAGGAGGTTGGCGATAAAATAGAATTCTGTGGGCACTTTGTGGACACTCAACTTCACCTCATCTTTGGTGGTGGGCCAATCCCATACCAAATCTTTCAGGAGGTTTGTGATATACATCTGTGGCACCTTGTGTGACCTTCAATGTCACCTCATCTTTGGTGTGGCCTATCCCATCCCAAAATCCTTCAGGAGGTTGGTGATATACATCCGTGGCACCTTGTGTGACCTTCAATGTCACCTCATCTTTGGTGTGGCCTATCCCAGTCCAAACTCCTGGAAGGTGGCGATATACATCTGTGGCACCTTGTGTGCCACTCACAGCTGTTTGACCCCATACAACTGTCTCTTTTATTTTTAGAACAATTTTAAGCAGTAGCGACACAATTCTGACAACTGGCATAAAAGTAGGGACGTGCAAGAGCTATCAACTCTGCAAAAATCAGACAAATCCATTGCGGGAATCTTGCCATACAGGCCTACAAAGGTTATGATTTGTATGTTATAGCGTCCTCTATATGCCCATTCTCCATAGAAAGCCGTGGAAAACTAGATAGTTAAGAAAAATTGTGATGCGATCAAGCAAAATGAGTCTGAAGTCGGGCAGATTCAATTTTTACTTTTTCATGTAGCTGTATGCATCATTTAAAAAACTACATTTTGCTGAAATCCCCACTGAAATTGACAAATTACTTCCAAAGATATGATCAGTTGAAGGGTGGCCAAAACAATAGGAAACAAAAGACATTTTCTCCTTTGTTTGGCTATATCTCAAAATCAAAATTTGCGACTTCTGACTCATATTGCTTGATCACATCACAATTGTATTTGCCCGCAATGAAATGTTGTAGAAATTTACACAGAACGTGGTTAGTGGACTAAATATTCCACATCAGTTGTCAAAAAGTGTGTTGCCGACAATATTTTTTGTTTTATTCTGGTTTTATCATAATGAGACTTTCAAACAGGTGTGCACTCAATATAGCACCTTACAGGGCACTCTTAGTGATTCCATGTGTAGCACCCTGCTGGAAATAATGAATCAAAACCCACCTGCATTTCTCCTTCATGATCTGTAGCATATCTTCCATGGCTTGCTTGTAGGCACTGATGATCACTGTAGGGTGCATCTGTTGCTCCAAGAAGGGCTCTGCCACTGCCATCATCTCTCCAGCTAAAATAAGCAAAACGAGAAGCAAGAGCTAGAATTAGAGGAATTGACGAAACCTCCGTACCATATCCTCTCATTAAATTTATTAACTTTTCATTTACCACATATGATTTTCTTTATTTTTGTTTGAAAGACTGTTACCAACATAGTTTAATTCCAAAGTTTTATTTGAAGCAGATGTGACATTTTGATGTGAGTAAAGTAGCAATGGCCTGCAGACTGCTGTACAAATAGTTTCTCATAACCGTAAGTGTCACCTGCTTTCACAATCCACCTTTCCTTCACTCTCTGCACAAGTTGAACTCTAATGACCTTTGACCTTGGTATGTGACCTTTAACCCTTAGTGTCTATAGTTGACCTATGACTGAGTTTGATATAAAATTGGTTCGATTAAGCCCAAATTAATCGGTCAAGCTATGAGTTGCAAAAATATTTTAAAACTCATAGCAAGATCAATTAATATTGGGCGTATATCATCCAATTTTATCATTACCATGTTTTGGATCCGATATTTTCACACACTTGGACTCCTCAAAACATGATAATGGTGGCAATTGGAGTTCAACAAGCAATTTGAAAAATGTTAACCAAAACTAACACACACACACACACTTTTTATTTAGGAACGATGTGTAGTATATGTTATATAAAACTTTATCCTATTGTTAACTTAAATGACAAAGTATGTCTACTTCCTCCAACTGTGGTGATCAACCTGGTATGTGGTTTTCAATATCTTGATATTCACCATATAGTAATTTAGTACAGAAAGAAGACAAAGATGGAAATCTTGTTGCACAGGCTTATTAACTAGTTGAAAAATACAGCACGTAAACTTCCATAATCCCCTTGGCAAGATGGCAGTGTGGAACATGAGCTCAGATGACCTTTGACCTTGGTTCATGACATTTGACATCATCCACATATGAAGGAACCCTTATTGCACCTTAACCCCAAGTCTGGCTTAAATCAGACTTCAACTTTTCGAAGACAATGTGAAACTAGCATTTCGCGGTTCTCGGCTTTCGCGCTCGCTATATTCAAAGAATATAAGCTGTGGGCCGCTCCATGACCTTTGACCTTGGCACATGACCTTTGACCTCATCAACATATGAGGGATGCCATGGTGCACCTATGACACAAGTTTGGTTCCAATTGAACTTCAAGTTTTCAATTGAGGTCAATTTTACATTTTTAGCCTATTTTTCAACTTGACCTCACATGACCTTTGACCTCAACACATGACCTTTGACCTCATCAACATATGAGGGATCCCATGGTGCACCTATGACAGAAGTTTGGTTCCAATTGAACTTCAACTTTCAATTGAGGTCAATTTTTTTAAAAACTTAACATTTTAGTGAGACACACACACACACACACGCACAACGGATTGCTAAGTGGTCCTCCAGCTATTATAGCTGGCGGCCCACAAAAACAAAACCTAACCAAACCGGAACATACGTACGTACGTGCGTGCGTGCGTGCTATCGTAAAATCCCCCTTCTGCTTTTCAAGCCAAGAGGATAAAAATGTAACCTTTGTACACTTGTAATTCTCAAGTTCAATATGAGTGTACATGAACCATCTCTAAAATTGCTTAGATGAAACATTTATTTTAAAAAATGTCATTTCAATGGTGTAAAACATTACAAAGCAAGGCAAAATGGCAACGCAATATACACAAAATGAGGCCATGTAGTCAGTTCCACAAAATAGTAAAACTAGTTTCTGGCTGTGTGTAACCCCTTGCAGTAGAGGTGCACTTTTAATTTTAACAACAGATTACAATTTTATCACAATTGTAGCAAATACACGATAGTACATTCTACAGTATTGGCCCAAAACTGAACTAGTGCTTTGGAAACCCAAAAGGCAAATTGACCATTCAAGTCATTCAAAAGAACACTCATTTTAATGATAACAATGGGTCCACGTTGAGAGCTGATGCCTTGTCAGTGGCTCATCCATTCCTAGCTTAACATTACAATTTAGTTGGCTTTTAGAAAGCCACTTATTGTCACTCTCAACAATCTCTCTCAAGCCTCCTTCAAGAGCTGGATGAACAAGCAAGACGTTAAAGGACAGCCAAGACAATATCTAATTATCTTAAGCTATGTTTAAAGTATTGGTCACTCATTCAAATGCATGGCTGCTTTAAAGGGGCATTTTGTGATCCACATCCCCCCCCCCTATTTACCTCAAAGAAATCAAGATTTTCATATCATCTGAACCGTTGGACCATGTATAGCATGCGTTCCTACTCTAGAAGAAACTTGTAATTTTGTATTTTCTGTCCGTAAACGGACAGAAATTACTACACAGTGGTCTATGGAGCAGCGTGATACAACTACTAGTAATTCGCTCTGAACATCTAACTGCAACATCAGAATCAACTGAAATTTTTGAACGAGCCTTTTCTTGCAGATATCTAGTGACTCATAAACAAAAATAATAGGATCATGAAATGCACCTTTAATCGTGGATGGAAGTAGCTACATAGCTGAAGAAAGCTGTAATTTTCTCATTTACCCTGTGAAATCTTAGGGCTAAAGGATGTTTGGTTTTAAAGTTATGAGTGAAAATGTATCCAGGAAACTTAACACGTTTAGGTTACATTAAAACACCATATTTGACCGATTTTAAATTTTTTCCTTGTTCTACCATTCCCCCTTGCAGAAGGGGACAGCAGTCCAAAAACTTGCACCCCATCCACTTCTAACAGTCTAGGCATCCTATTGAAACCCAAAACAGCAAGAAAATCAAATTTAGCTACGGGAAAGACACCGTACCCCACTAATAAGCTTAAGTCGGGTGCATTGTGGTAGCCCATCCATTTAACCATCAGATGGCCAAAAACAAAAAAAATCTATCTTTTTCTCTAATTGTAATATTCCTTAAATGGTACTTTATCATCCTTTTAGCTTCTCCAGTCACACCATTTTTAGAGGGGGGTGACCCAAATGAAAGGCTGTCCTCCCCACCCTCCCCTTACACTTATCAAATTCAGATGTGGTATTAAAGAAAAAAGGCGCTTCTCGAAACCACAATCTCGCCGGCTTGGCGCTTAAGTAAGACCAAAAAAGCAGCACACCAGAGTTCAAACGGTTGCCGGATGTCAGGGGGTGTCCCTAAAAAGTTGTGCAACCAGATGAACTCCAATTTATTAACTAGTGTTATCCCCTATTTCATTTGACATCACCCTAGGGGTCACAACATTTTTCAATGTCGGCGATATTCATCTGCAAGTTGAAACCCCCCCACGATCATAAGTCAGAGATGTTTAGGAGTCGCCCACTGGTTGCATTATAGTCTTCTTTACTTCCTGCCTTTCATTGACACCACCCAGGGGTCACAAATTCCATTGTTTTATGGAGAATTACTCTATGAGAAGTCCTCAACAAGAGCATAACTAGATGTTTAAGAGGTCGCACCCCCGGGTTTGCCATTTTGAATAGTTTCTCTACCTCTCACTCTTATTTGACACCACCTAGGGGCACACATTTTCCATTGGGAGATATTAATCTTGAAAAGTCCCCACATGAGCACAAGTAAGAGGATGTTTAGGAGTAGCACCCCGCGTTTGCATTTATATTATTTAATTCTACTCTTTCATTTGGGATACCACCATAGAGGTCCACAACCATCTTCAGTTGGGGATATTAATTTTGAAAGCCCCAAAACATAATTATACCAAGGATGGTAGGGTAGCACCCCGGGGTTGGCAGTTATAGTATCTTTTATTTAGTCCTGATCTTTCATTGACACACCCCCACGGCCACAACATTTTCCATTGTTAGATATATTAATACATGAAAAGTAATGCAAAAAATCCTTAAAAATTCACTAAATTTATTAAAAATATGAAAAATTTATCAATTTGGCAACAATTAATTTTTGAAAAAATCATGTGACCACATTTAAAATTGGAGTCTGCGCCTACAGGTTCCAGAAAGTGGTGAACTTGCACATTTTGCGTATTTTCACATTTTCCAAGAAGGTAAACAGGCTGGAAACCAACAGACTGACCAGAAGTAGAAAAACCATTCAATGAAAAACAGGCCACTGATTAGCGATATATATTGATGTTAATACCTTGTTGTGGTTTGTAATCCCCCCCCCCTTTGATAAGTTTGTGTTTTGTATACCACCAAATCACACCCAAAGCCACATATGACTGCCAAAAACACATGCTGACTAATTAGTGGGACTTACACTCCTGAATCAAATCTTTGAAGGTGTGTAAGTATTTCACACTGACCCATTGACAACCTGAGAAAAAAAATTTGGTTGAATGGACCAAGATTCGCAGTAGTTGCAATTGTAAAAAAATCAAAGAATTGCCCCTTTAAGTGGCCCACATGCATTTTGACACAATATATTCACAAAAAAGATGTTACCGCATACTAGTAGTCTCATGGAGCGAAGGAATTTGCATATCCACTGTACCATTTATGCGATACAGCAATTACAATATTTAATTAGATCATGATCAAACAAGGCCCTTTAATTGATCCACTTGCACTTTGACCGCAATGGTGATCAACAAAAGACGTCGCATAGAAGTCTCTTGTAGCGAAGGAATTTTGCATATCCAAGTACATTTCCGTGATCACAGCAAGTATGGCACTATTTAATTAGATCAATGGTTTTTTTATTCTTCCCTATCAAAAATGCCCCGTTAATCGGCCACCATGCACTTTGACCCAAGTAAGTGATTCACCCAAAAAGATGCATGGCATATTTTTTCAGCGCGAAGCATTTGCCTATCCAATGTAGGTTTCAGAGATACAGGTTTAAATTACGCATATTAATAGCTCTATTGTTGATTACCTAAGCGCTTGTATCACCACCACGCTTCAAATGGAAACGATGCGCACCATGAGAGGCTTAATTGCAGTGAAGGAATTTCCGTAGCAATGTACCGTTTCAAAATTATAGCAATTACGTTTTTTGCATATTTAATTAGCTCATTGCAGACTTCATTTGCCCGAAATACGGCTCGAAATCTTAAATCAGTTCGAGAACTCTCCAGCCCGCCCCTTGCACCAAGTTACATCATCATACGCCTTTAATACGGAACTCCAGATAAAACGTGTACACCAGCCTGGGGAAAATTTCGTTAAATTTATTGCAAATTAAGATACTTAATTAGCATATTTTACGCCCAAAAATCTAATCAGGTCGGAGGAGAACATGTGGACCCGCTTCTTTCCACCAAGTTACATCATCATAGCATTACGGAACTCCAGATAAATCGTACACAAGCCTGACACGGACTCAGGCACCAGCAGCATGACGGACAGGACAGACGGGACGGGTAGGGAACGGGACGGACGGACAGACAGACTGACAGACGACAGACAGACAGACAGGGACACAAGAAAAGTGATTACTAAGTCTCTGCCGAACAAGGTTCAGGCGAGGAAAAAAATCAATTTGTCTGGTAACTAGTACATCTTCGGCAGAAATTGCCTCCTTTAGAGGGTATGAACAAATAACTCCAATTGAACTTTTTACACCCCTCTTTACCCCCAAGGAGGGGTTCTTGAGTGGGTGGATATTGGGGGATGGACGCATTCTAGATTTGCAGACCTATAGATTTTTTTCCTTTGGTAAAGAAACACATCCGGAGCGAGCGTTTTGTACTTGTTCCCTCTGCCCATGTCTTCACACAAAAATTGCATTACTTTTGTTGTCCCCCAGAATAGTACACAGTATAAGCTTTTGGATTCATAAGGAGGGGAATCCAACTCTCATACCCCTTCTGTCCCTTTTATTGGCACTCTCCTACTGATCCCCCCCAGCCGTTGGGTGAGACGACAGCCTGCACACACACGCAAGTTGCCCGGAGACGGACCCGGGACTTACCTAATGTTCAGTCCGAGATGACCCCTGGGCAACTATCCCGGACAGCATCCGATCATATCTTGGAGTTCCGACAAAAGTCTTGTCCTGTGGCAGTTCAAGCAGTCCGGCCCACCTATGCGAAGTCTCTAGATGCTTCTTGTGGACTGCATGAGTTCCCCGTAAATGATAGTACGGCCCCGACGGTCAACGAGTGACAGGCTGAGCTCTAACCCACTGCCACGCGGGACGCTATTCCACAAGTTAGGGTTTCGTGATCATGAAAAAACAGCTATACAAAGAAAACATCTACAACACCTGTCCGATTATAATCCAGTTACATAAATGTGGTTGTATTACAAATTATGTAAAAAACAATGCACGATCTACACTCTTACTGTTTATGATAATGGACTTGTTCCAAGAGAAGGGTGTGTTTGGGTAAGACCTGTTGGCCAATTCATCAAACAAATTCCGTCATGTAACAAAACAATAGTAGTTCATATGTTTTTGCTTAGGATGTTTATAGCTAGAGGGTTGTCTTATAGGTCTAATCAAGACACTGCTTCATTCAGTGGGTCGGGGTTATAGTACGCAAACTCGCAAGTATCATTGGTTGTGGCCACTTATATGAGACGATATTAGATAGTGCGTTCGTTTGCGCACGTGCTTATAGCGGCGTGTTCGGTTTACGCAGTGCAAGAGCAGTACGGGTTTGGACAGCGGTGGGGGGACACATCTGAGTTTCCCGTTTAAACTAAGATATGGCACATAAAATATTGCGGCTGTATTATTAAAAACAACTCAACCCAAAAATATACTAAGAAGGAGAATAAGATAGTGGATTGATGCTTACCTTATCTAAATAATTGTGTAATGGGAGGGCAGTCTCAAATATTTTTAATAGCTTAGTGGATACCCGGCGCGAACCCGAGAGATCGCTACTGTTCAAAATATGTGGGCTATGCCATGTCAACACTCGAGATGTGCACCGCAGCATGTCATGGAATTTTTTTCTTCTCGGTGTGGTGTTAGATATTGATGAGAAATGAAAATCCAGAAATTGTGAGGCTTCATATCACCTCGTTTTCCAACAGGAGCATTCAGAAATTGAGGGGGGTCACCATCAAAAAGGCTGTTGCGAGCGAAAGACACTTTGAGAGGCCTAAACTTGTAAGGGAAACCCGCCCTAACTTTGAAAATCATTATCTGGGGGATTTTATGGTGTAGAATTCAAATCTGGCATCAAAAATGTGATTTAGCCCCGTTACTTTTAAAGTATCATTTGGGTGTAAAAATGCAATATCTTTTCATATGGGACAAGTTGGGGGGTCAAGAACTTCTAAGTAACAATGATTTCATGCCCATTGCCTTGTTAATGAGGAGTCACACTGCAGGACTTTATCTACCGCGTTAGTACTACATAGCATTTAGGTAAGTAGTAGTGAGTTAACCGATATCGAAAATATAATTTTTGCATTTTAACAAATATTGGCCCCCTGAAAATCAATGTGGACATGGCGACATCACCCCTCTAATTCATATATGTTGAAGTACATCATAAAAGACCCTATTCTTGAAAGAACCAGTTGGTGACTTGATGTGCTTCATTGTTTCAACAAGAAACTTTGCTGATATCCCCATAGAAAGTATATGGGGATATACACTGGTGCATGTACAGCTGACCTTGGGTCACGTATCCCTTTGTGTGGTAATGTGAGTGTGTATTTTGGGTGAAAAAATTTAAGACACCAAGATCGTTCTTTTAAGGAAAGTTGTTTAATGATATATCTTCAACCTTTGCATATCATGAAGTAGAGGGGTGGGTCGAATGGCAAAATTGGATTTTCAGGGGGGTCAATCAAAATGTGTGAACAAAGTACAATTATCATTTTCAAGGGGCTGTACCCCACTTATTACTTTCTAATGTGTTCAATAATTGATGGTTTAAACAGTTGTACTATGTACACTCTGATGACCAAATAGATGGCAATAAAAATGTTCTTACTTTGGCGTGTTATGACCCCCCAGCCTTGGCCCCGAATGAACAAAGGTGCATATTCATCGGCCTCATTATCTAAAAGTAAACAGGCTATGAACTTTCTGATAGCAGCTTTGACTTCCCCACCCCAAATTCCCCACTTAGGATAGCTATGTCTAGTTCACACATAGCGCGTCGGGTGCCTGGACGGATCCGTCCGCAATACACACCTTCACGATAGACGCAAACCGGCAAATTATGTTTGTAAAACGTCACAAAATCCAACATACACAGTTGTTTAACCATGGCATTGACGAGTTTGAGGAGCATTGGGAAGAGGGCACCGGGGTTGCATTGGTATCAAGGAGGTTGATGGCGGTGGTGGCAAGCTTCAAGTAGGGACCTCGTCTAAGGAGCCTCTTTCAATTGCCGTGCTCTCGCGGCGGGACACCCGACAGGCCTAGGGCATCTTCATAAACCATGACGTAATGAGGTCAGGGAGCAGAAAAGTACATCGACGCAGGTACTGTGAGCATCAACATTGCGGGATATAGAAGCGAACCCCACCAAGCCAACACGTCACACCTAAAAAAGCCGCAGCCTGGACGACTCAGCATATGAAAAGTCAGCCAGTATACATTATCTACTAAACTGGCTAGCACGGGGGCAGGTTGGTAGGGACGGTGTCGTCTGTCGTTACATGACTCCTCTAGCCCTCCCCGTATACGTAGTGCCTCGCGGATTGGGAAGCACGAATGCTATGCTTGCCCGAAACTTGTGTAATTCCTGCTTTGCCCGAACCGAAATTGCGGTCGCACCGCCTGAGGGCACTAGACGCCACCGGAGGTCGCATTCGCGCAGATAGCTCCGCTCCTTTGCGTCGCAGTTATATGCGCCGGGTGGGACGAAAGCTGGCTAGGGGCAGTCTTGCTCCAAGCGGGGATCTGAGGCCAGAGGTTGCCAAGCGAGCGGATAGGCGGAAAAGCTACGCGAGTACTGGGTGATCTACCGTGGGGAGCGTTGAATAAGGGGAGACGAGGTAGGACTTTGCCACTAGCGCGCTTCAGCAACCAGCTACAATCACACCCAGCGACCTGCCTTTTATTCACTATTGCTCCCGCACCAATAGTCGCATTCCCAATCCTAGAAGTGTGCCCAAGCTCACGTTGTGCCAGAACTGACCCCGCATCTTGTACACAGCAAAGTCCGTTACTAGGCGCATGTTGAGAGCTGGGACCATGGGCACAATAGTTCTGGAACTTCCTAGTCTTGAAGACTTTAACACGAATGGTCAGCGGCAATACGCAGCTTGCCCAACTAATTGGACGTCGTGTCTAACCTTTACGTGGGGACTGCTGGTCGTCAAGGGACCCGTTGTTGGGCGTGTCATACCACCCCGTTCTATTACTTTGGCCGGAGACTCTCAGCCATCCGCTGGCTAGTACATGTTACATTTGGTCAACGATTATCGGATTCAGCACCATTGTAGTAGCCTAGATTGGCAAATGGCGACACATGAACCTTGTGGACCGCAACAGCAGCTGGCTTAGTCCTGGAGTCCTCTCTGACAAGTGCATCATATCGCCATACCATCTCTTTTACCGCTGCCCTGGCGCGTTTAGATGTGCACCGCACAATGATTTGTGTCCTATTTCGTCCCGTGGGTGGGCACCTCGAGTTTTCCCTCGGTGCGATGTGGGTCCAGACACGTCTTCCAGAGCGACAACCAAGTGATTTTGATGGCTTCTATTTATCAGACCTAGTCTGTCTCTGGACTTGGTCCTCCTTTGCACCTCCAACCCCTGTGCTGCCAGCACGCCAGTCAGCGTAGTGCACCGTAATTGGGGGTCCTCAGCAGGACTGCTTTGAAAGGCGGGTCCCATTCGTGACCATATGGCATTGGACAAAGAAGCGTCCCCTTTATATTATGATGGCTCTTACGTGACACATTGGAAACACTTGTCAACCGTTGGCTAAGGCGCTGGGCGGCGCGGTGTCGTGAGCGTACGCTCTACCATTATGGCTCTGTTCTGTGTGCCCATTTAGGCATTCTCTCCGAAGGCCACGAAGACATGGGGGGTAGGATTGTGTTGTTTTTTGTGACCGGAACGAGTTGGCTGGTTGTGCGAGCTGAAGTTCTGACAGGCCAAGTTATTTCCCGACGAAGAATGAAAGTACATTAACAGAGTGGCCAAAGTGGGGTATATTACCATTGTCCTACAGATCGCGAGAGGCAGCCGTACCTCGTGCGGAACTGTATACTCTCTTAAGGGAGGTAGGCTCGAGAGCAGTAAGTTTTGAGTTCGTGTGAATAAGCATGTGCCGACCAATTGGAATCTGAAGACTATGGCGATGATTTTAACAGGAGAAACTTTTAGTTGTGTACTAAAGAAGGCTATAAGTTGTTGTTGTTTGTTATCGGAACTGTCAATGCGGGACGTTACCTTTTTGCCGTATCGAGGGTCAGAATTGGGTATTGTGGACTCGTAGGATTGGCGGGAGACTGAGGAATTAGGACTGGCTGTGTACATAAGAATCAAGTATCAAATCCAAATTCAACAATGCATTGTGTCAACCTGATCTTACTTAAGATGTAAATACTGTATAACATCGCGATCTATTATGCAGTCTAATACCTCATCTATTGTCTATGGGATATGGGGAAATTGATTAAATGATCTGATCTCATATTGTGGCCTCTTAATCATGCTTTAATGATTCTGTTTAAATGGCTAATGGTATGGGTAAACAAATCCAATATCCCATAATATATTGTGACAAAAATTCTCCGGACTACGTGGTATAGCAGAATCGTTACAGATGTGATGTCAAACACTCTTGTATAATGTGGAACCTGTTGTTGTTGGAACGAGAACCCCGGGGTCGTTGGAAAGGGAAACTCTAGTAGTGAGAAGAAAATCTGGTTAGAGGTTTCATGTATTGAAAGGAGTCTTGCCTTTATATGCGTTCAAGCGCTTAATGCCCAAATCATATAGCGCATGACGGCATTCAATGTAATACCAAAAAGGACAGGGCGTTGGGATGGTAGTTGGGAATTGGCCATCTAGACAAAAGGGGATAGGGGTGTGGAAGGTATGGAGAAATGTGCCATGGTGTTATTGGCAGGGAACCAGGTTCGTTGGGAAGGGCCCATTTGGTAGATGAGAAGGGGGGATCTGTGTTAGTTGGGGAGGACGCTCTGTGGCAGCTGGGAAGGGTATTCCAGACGGTTGTGAAGGGGTCTTGGGTAGTGCGAAATGAAGAGCAAGACATGTGACTTTGGAGCAGGAGTAAAGGGGCCATGGTATAGTTGCAAAGGGTCCCTGGTCGGGTAGTCAGACAGGAACCCTATACCTGTGGTGACAACGTTTATAATGTAAGGTCAGTTTCTGTTAAGTTCCGCCGGACCTAAAAAACCAACCCGCCCACAAACCGCGAAAGCCGAGAGAACGCCGATCCTTCTAGTTCAATCTAACATAGGCGAAATTTCCATATTGGCTCCTATACGGAAATTAGAAATCGCACAAAATTTGTCCAAAGAAACATTTCTCAGCTTACATCTTCAGCTGGGGATTGTTGCTGGAAAGCGTTAAGCGGGCAAAAAAATCGGTACTTTCATTTTTGTAGGGGACGACTGATATGTGAAATCTCTCGTTGACACCTTTACATCCAAGTTATTCATCTTTCCTCTAAGCTTCTGAAAGTGTCACACTCAAACCCTTGGGACTCTGGCCCGTTCCTGTATACATGTAACACATGTGGCTCCTGTAGAGGTGGCCCTCCAACTGTTTGTAGGTGATTGGGAAGTCATCAAAAACCACCCAACAGGGATATAGGATTGTTTTAGACTCATTTCAATTTTTCTTTTGTTACCGGATCATCGTGTTTGAGATAGAATAGGATTGAAAAGTTTTTGGTAGGATTTCTTCATTGTTTTTCAGCACAAGAAACTTTTTCTGATATCCCCATAGAAAGTAAATGGTGATATACACTGTGCTTACAATGACGCTCTGGGTCACGTACTTTGTGTGGGAACTTTGGTGTGTTATTTTGTTGTGAAAAATTAAACACCAAGCTAGTTCTTTCAAGGAAAGTTGTTTAAGGATATATCTTCAACTATCTGAAGTAGAGGGTGGTGTCGAATGGCAACATGTGGTTTTCAGGGGTCAAAATGTGTGAAAAAAGTGCAATTACCAGTTTCAAGGGGCTGTACCCACTTATTACTTTTCTAATATGTCATAATTGTATTGGTTTAAAGTTGTACTATGTAACTCTGATAGACCAAAAGATGGAACAATACAAATGTTCTTACTTTTGGAGTTTATTACCCCCCAGACTTGGCCCCGAATGAACAAAGGTGCTATTATGCCTCATTAACTCCTAAAAGTAAACAGGCGAGGAACTTTCTGATGCGATTGTGAATCCTACCCAAATATTACCTTAGGTAGTGATGTTCAAAGTTGTGGCGGGCTCCTTTACAAATCTGTGACCCTCTCAACATAGTCTTTCACATTGGGGGGCGGCACTTTTGATTGTGACCCCCCTAATTTTCAATGGCTCTAGCAAGCATGAAAACGAATGTGACTATGATGCGCAAATTTCAGATTTTCATATCTCATCAATGTCTACCACCACACTTGAAGCGAAAAAAATCCATGACGTTCTGCGGTGCACATCATCGAATGTTGACATGGAATGGGCCATTTGACTGCCCATACCATATGACCACGCTGAATAGGCAAAACAACAATCCTATCTTTTTATTCTCTAATATCAATCTGAAGATCAAATCTTTTAAATGAACAGATGTCACAAATTCCTTTCTTGCATAGTGAATAAATTTTGGAATTCCTACTTGACGTCAGAACAACATTTGACAAATAGAAGTGTAACATTCTCAGATGGTTTCTGGATGACCCCAATCAGAAATCCTGGATATCTCTTTGGCAAACCTTAGTCCACAAGTGCTACTTGGCAATGACATTGCCACTGCGCTAAGTTATCTCTCAGTCTAGCAATAACTCCTTTAAAAGCTGCAATGAGAGCTTGTTGAAGTCACCCAAATATTGTGTGCCATATTTCGTAAAGATTAGACAATAGATTTACCTTGTATTTGGCTACAGACAAGTCTTAAAAGAGAAAAAAGTGATTTTTGATTTGCTTATATTTATCCGACGTTATCTGGTATATTGAATTGGTCTACTTTGAAAATCCAACCCTGGTGCTGACAGAAGACAGTAGTGTGCACGTATTGGGGTAGGTACGGCCTTTTTCATTGTGAGAAAAAAATTGAACTTCTGTCACCGTTTGGATAGAGGGAGCGGTGGTTTAGGCTATAAATTGGATATGTTAATATGTGAAGTCTTCTCGCAGGCCGAAAGGCTGTTTTGTTTTTTGTGAAGGAAAAAGGTGGATGTTTGGTATGAATTCTGAGCAAGTTATTTCAAGAAATGAAGTACATCTACAGATTTTCCAAAGGGGGATATACCCTGTTTCCTAAATGGGGAGCATCCTAAGTGAGGAAAGTATATGAGTATGCTCTGAGAGAGGTGTGAATAAATGTAAACAAATATTGGAAATCTTAAGGCATATGGCAGATTATTTTACAGAGAACATTTTAGATGTGTACTAAAGACGGCTAAAGTTGTTGTTGTTTGGTATCGGACCCGAATGTTACCTTTTTTCGAGATGGTTTTGACTTCATTGTGGAACTGAGAAATGTACAATAAAAATCAGGTATCAAATCCAAATCCACTTATTCCACAATGTTGTGTCAAATATCTGAATAATGCTGGTAAATACTGTATAACATCGCGATCTATATAGCCATCTATACCTCTCTATTGTACAAGGCGAACTTGTATTTACGCATGCGTAAAATATGTTTCCCCGGCCGAATGTCGCGCTCACTAACATGCAACAATGCAACTTCAATGTATGAAGTGTACAATACGAATCCCAAAAATGGTTACCTTTGGTGAATGACTCAAGAACTCTTGAAAATTAATCTTGCAAAAAATCCCCTTAAATTCACTAAAGTAGTAAAATATGATAATTTATTCAATTTGGCACACTATTTTTGAAAAAATTATGTAACCACAGTTTCATTTGGCCCTGTACGGGGTCTGGAAAGGTGCGAAACACTGAATTTTACGTATTTTCCCACATTTTCCCAAGATCTACACGCTGGCAACCCAAAAGACGATCCCATGCTGCAGCAACCATAACTAAAAAACTTTCATTCAATGAAAACATGGGTACTACATATTTTATACTCTTTGTTGTGGTATACTTTGCCCACCCCACCTAGCAATTACAACTGATTTTTGCATATGAATTAGCTCCTTTGCATATTTAATTTGGCCCAAATATGTCCCAAAATCTAATCGGTCAAGAACTCCCTCAGTTCCGCTTCCCTTCCCCCAAGTTACATCATTATACGCCTTACGGAACTCCAGAAAACGTGCACACAAGCCTTGCGAAAATTTTCATAATTATGCAAATTAGATACTGAATTAGCATATTTTACACCCCCAAATATAATCAGGGGTCGAGAACCCTCAACCTTCTTCTTTCCACCAGTTATATCACGTAGCCCTACGGACTCCAGATAAATCGTACCCAATATGGCCAAATGTTGACATTTCCTGGTGTATATTGAGCCTTTTTTTTTTTCCCTACCCCTGACAGACGCCAGGGAAACCTGGGGAAATGAATTACATTGTAGTAGGGGTTTTCCCCTTCTACAATATAACCAATTTTGGCTGACCTATCTCATCCAGAAAACAAGATATGCCCAAATGTTTCCCGGGGTTAACATTTTTATCACAGACATTCGGACATACGGACATACCGACATCCCCTACCCCTGACAGACCCAGGGGAAGACCCGGGGGGGAATGAATTACATAGTAAGTAGGGGGTTTCCCTTCTCCCATATACAAATTTGTGGCTACTCTAAGCTCATCCAGAAAAAAGATCTGTCCCTAGTTCCAGGGTTAACCTTTTTCTTCACGGACATACAGACATAACTGACATACAGACATGACAATACGGACGGAGCCCATTTTTTAGTCCCCCCTCCCGAACTTCGTTCGGGCGGGACAATTATGGGATATGGTGAAATTGATTAATGATCTGATCTCATATTGTGGCCTCTTTAATCGTGCTTAATGATTTATGTTTAAATCTTTAAAATGGTATTGTAACAAAATCCAATATCCCATAATACATTGTGACCAATTAATCCTGAATACTTGGGTAAGCAGAATCGTTAAGTATTTAATGTCAAAACCCTCAATCAAGTCATATTGTGTTATGGGATCTGGTGGTTTTGACGGATATGCCTGAAATCATCATCATAAGCCTTTAATTAATTGGGGCCTTGGCCACTTAAGCGCGCTCCAGGGGCTTCTCTGCTATAAGGCTACTGTTTATATGTTCCTAATTGACAATGTTTTTCTTTTTGGCCAACTAATAGATAAAACATACGTAATTTTGTTTGTGTGGACAATTTATTTACCAAAAAAATGTTGTAATTACGAACAATCAGCCCATTTGGATATCTTAAACATACATGCTGCAATTGTTTATTTTTAGGTATTTGGAAGACCATGTTCATGCATATTTGAGAATGAAGGCAGCTGGTAAGGATTTAAAATAGAAAGAACTTCGAATATCGAGACTAATGATTTGGAGGGGGTTGAAGGTGGGGCACTCAACTTTATTCAGGGTACGGAATATGTGTGGCCCGACTTTTGCTATTCAGAACGTATCTGTATATTATTGAGGGCAAAAATGTTCGGGAGAAGACAAAGTAATTGTGTACGTATTGGGGGTAGTTACTGCTTTCCGCACTTGTGAGTGGAACTGACTTCTGTTGATGTTTTTGATAGAGGGAGCAGTGTTAGGAGCTATAAATTGGATATGTTTATGTGTTGAGTCTTCTCAGGGCCGAAAGGCTTGTTTTTTATTTTGTTTTTTGTGAAGAAAAAGGTGAACTTTGGGACGAATTGTGAGGCCAGTTGTTGTCAAGAATTGAGCGTTTTCCTTTTCGTTTTCGGAACTCGCCATGTGGAAATGTTTTCTTTTGTTTTCCATTGCATTTTGTTTTATTATTTTTTTTTATTTTGCCTACTTTGTTCCCAACCATTAATAAACAAAAATTATAACAAAATAATGTAACTCCGATAATAAAAAAAATGCAACTAAACGAAATACATCAAAAACAATTAACTATAAAAGAAATAAAATTTTTTTTAAGTAAGATAATGGATAAACTACTTTATCTTTCCATATCATCGACAGTTTTAATGAGTACAATACAAAGGAAGTGAGAAAAAAATAATACAATTATATCGCGGAGGTGACCAAAAGGCCAAAGTTTGCCAGACGAGGGCACCCTCGTTCATAAAATATACATATTACAAAATAAAAACTAGCAAAAATGTTTGCCACTAATATTTAGTAGCTTATTGGTGACCTCAGTTAATGAATTACAAGCAAAAACATGCAAACAAAATTAAAGTTAGATCTAGTTATACACCATCAGCAAATAATGATGCTGTAAAAAGGCACACTGGCACATTTTCACAAATATAAATTTTCTCATTTGCTCTCAACTGATAGTCTAGGCCATTGGAAGAACAGAATAATTATATTTATACACCTAAAAATAACATACCCCCCAAAACAGATAGGACATTGAACGAGGATAAAGACATCCAGGTAATTTTAGGCCACTTTAAGTTTTCCATAACTTTAATCAACAAGGTGTATATTACATGAATTTTTTGACATCGTACTCACTGATTCTTAAAACCGCAAAGGTTATAGACCAATCAACAGTGAGTGTGCTAGCGTGGGAACATGCATATGGGTCGTGTTCTTGTGTTAAACGCATTTTTCGTGTCGTCCTGCTGAATTAACTCGCCAGGCGACGTTAAATTATAAAATCGTTCTGTTTACCCATAAGGAAACTGATTTGGTTTTATCATTTCGGTGAGGGCTTTTGTATATATAAGCCTTACAAACCATGCAAAAATACGAGTTTGAACAATCTTGAGGGCCACTATTTTTCCAATGTGCAGTGTCTCTTTAAGCTGCTTTTTACACGCTACATGTTTTAGAATGTGCACTTAAGCTGCGACGAAATTTCATTCCAGTATTGTTGGCCCATTGTTCTTATCCCTCTTGATGCAAACTTGTTTTACAATGTCTAACGTACAACTCATCTGTGCTTCTTTCTAGTTGACTGTTTTTATAATTAAAGTAATTTAAAAAAAGACATTTGGAATTGGCGTGAAACAAAATTGTAAATTAACACCCCAAGAACATCGAGTTTGTATACCTAAATACTTAAAAGCACAAATAATAAAAATCAGCAATTATACAATTTTAGTTTGTGAAGCCTATGAAAAATACACAAAAATGCACAGACTGATAAAATATGAAAATACGTTTTTCAGGAAAAAGTGGCGTGGTTTTATTAAAATATAATTAAAAATAAAAACATAAAGGAAATGAACAATGAAAACTGAGCATAACTACGAACAACGTAGTAAGTAATTAAAGTTTAAAAGAAAATATCAATACAACACAAATAATATACAAAATATGTTGTTGTTTTTTAAATTTTTTAATTTGGGTGAAATGAGAACCTGAATTGGTTGGGGAAGGGTGTGTGTTGGTGGAAGGGGGTGATTTGCAAACACTCTTGTATAATGTGGACCCTGCACTGGTGTTGTTGGAAAGAGAACCCGGGGTAGTTGGGAAAGGGAACTCTGAGTGTTGAGCATGAATCTGGTAGAGGTTGCATGGTAATGTAAATGAGTATTGCATTTATATTCCGTCAAGCGCTTATGCCCAAACATCATATAGCGCATGACTGCATCAATTGTAAAAGACCAGAAAGACCAGGGTAGTTGGGATGGATAGTTGGGAATTGGCCTATAACAAAAGGGATGGGTTGGAGGTACTGTAGAAATGTGCCATGGTGTTATTGGAAGGCGGAAACCTAGGTTAGTTGGGAAGGGGCCACCTGTTGTAGATGAGAAGGGGATCTTGTTAGGTTGGGACGGATGCTCTGTGGCAGCTGGGAAGGGCTTCCAGACGGATGTGAAGGGGGTCTGTGGGTATTCGAAATGACAGAAGACATTTTGACTTTGGAGCAGCTCAGTAAGGGGCCCTGGTATGGTTGCAAAGGGGGCCCTGTGGTCGGTATAGTCAGACAGACCCAGCTTGGTGACAAAGTTTACTATGCACAGGTCACGTCTGATAAGGTTCCGCACTGACCTAACAACCAACCCCGCCGCAAACCGCGAAAGCCGAGAACCGCGAAATTCAGTTCATATAAGACATAGGCTGAATTTCATATTTTTCTGCTCCTATACGAAATTAGAAATCCAACACAATTTTGTCCAAGGAAACATTTCCTCAGCTTATCCTTTCAGATGGGGATGTTTTGATGGAAAGCTTTACTCAGGGCAAAATCGGTACTTTCGATTTTTTTAGGGACTAGGGACACCTGATATGTGAACTCTCTCGTTGCACCTTAACATCACATTTTAATTAACTCTTTCCTCTGAAGCCTGAAGTGTCAACTCACCCTTTTGGACTCTGCCAGTTTGTAACATTTGTAACACATGTGCTTTAGAGGTGGCCCTCCAAATGTGTGTAGGTGTTTTGGAAAGCCATCTAAAAACACGAACATGACTATAGGCCTTGTTTTCACTCATTTTTCAATTTATCTTGTGTAACCTGACTCATCTGGTGAGATAAGATAGATTGCAAAGTTTTTTTGCGTAGGATTTTCTCAGAAATTAATCCTATAAACAGCTGACCTTTTTTATATAACATACAAACTTTCACAACTATGGATAATCAATGACTTTCCTGGTGATGAGTGCAGACAGTGGCATGACCTCAAGACATTAATGATAAGCCCTGAGATGAGTACCAAACAGACATTCAAAGCAAGTTGTGATCTATTGTTAACAGCTCGAGCATATTGAACCAGAACCAGGTCCTGTTTTGCTTGCAATAACTTGGCCACATGGCGGCGCTGTGAGCGCCTAGTTTTTTATGAGCAGGTCTCCTGTAGTCAGGCAATTTACCCAATTTTTGTGCTTCAATTCATGACATACAATGAATTTAAATGTTCTTAGGACCATCCTCACTTAACACATTATGGTTTGGTATGTCTTCAGTCATAACTTCATTTTCATAAGACTTTTTTTTTTAAAAGTAATAAAATGTCCATTTTAGATCCCATTCTGTTCAAAATATGAGTTGGCAGAAATCACTGGCCCAAATTTGTTTCAATTCTTGTGATATTGAAAGAGAAAATAACATTTTAATATATAACTCAGTATATTTTGAAGATGTCAAGAATGTCATTATACTTAATTAAAATTAGCAAATTCTACCTATAGTCGACCAATGAGTGTACAAAATTTGGGTCATTTTAAATTCTTCCCATGGCTTATGTAACATTCATTGAGTACTAAATCTGTATTCAGGTTTTTGACAAATAACACGCACGTGTGAGCATCATTTAATTAAAAAAAAAATAGCCCAACCAAACCTGAAACTTGGGGTATACATTGAAATGTATTGAATAACATTACCGCTTCTTCTCGATGCATTAGATGGAATCGTTGAATTAACGTAACAATACCGTACCAGACGCTGCAAACCAATGCATTCATAACTTGCTTCGAATCTGTTAGGTATCTTCACTTCGGATAATCCAGCCCAGGGAAACGTTACTATTGGCCCTATGGGACTTTTTTTCCGTGCTGTTTAAGGCATTGTGAACCTGAGTTTCTGATATCTATTTTTGGTTTGTGTCTTTGCAATATTATATTTTCGTTTTTCCAAATCGGTCGCCGTCAAAGAGTACAATTAAAACAACCTTACGCTTCATTACGCAGCAAAAATTCAACGTCGCGCGAACCGCGAATGGTGCGCCTTGCGGCCTGACGGCGTAAATGTGCTTTAAATCCCGGCCGTTTAGACCCAGTAGTTTTTTTTGTGACTTTAAATTGTCAAATGGCTGTTTTAACTCGGCAAAAAATACAGCTCAGGCTTGTCTGCAGTGGATAAACCTTGTTGGTAACTATAGACCATCGTTTGATGTTTAAAATGGTGCAAAATCAGAAATTCGTGTAACAACAAATCACCAGGGTTGACACTGTCCTTAAATGATTGAGGAATAGTAGAAATTTCATGTGAATGCAGTATCCACGAATCAGATGATAGAAAAATATTTAGCATTATATAATAATAATAATAAGGCATTTTGTCAGCTACCCAGAAATGATAACTGAAGTAGTGCCATCTCCACTTCTTCATCTTTGTGTACGGCTGATCTCAATCATTGTTTGGCTGCTGGATGCTGAACGGTAATCTACATAAAGAAAGAGAGAACAAGGTATGAAACTAATTTTTTCTATATTTCAACCTTTTTAATAATATAATAAATAATATATAACACCCCGCATTCATAAAGTGCCTTTCCTAAGGATTCTAAGCGCTAATTGCCTATTATTATTACCGCTGCGTCCACAGGAATCGTCACAATCATTTTTTCTTCATCAAGGCCGGCATCTGGCCAAGCGCACATCCCTACCAGCACTTAGATTGTAATATTTCAATTCACCATATACAGCTCCCGGATTTCGATTGGGTCAACAGGCATTGAGATTCATTATCTTGCCCATGTACACAACACGTTGACTACAGCGGGACTCTAACTACGATTTACAATGGGTTTAATGATCATGAGCCCTGTGCTTATCCACTGCACAACATCCGGCTCATTCAAATTATGGATTGTCATTTCTTTTGAGGTTACTGGTGGAGGGCAAAAAAGCTCAAATGTCCACCATCTTTAAACCAATCTTGACCAAACCAGGACATACCAAGCCCTCCTGGTTGTGTTCTTCACTTTGTGGGTCAACATAACTTTTTTTTTTTCCTCGAAGATTGTATAGAAATTCGGAGTAGATAAAAGCCCACAGCATTGCAAGTTACGGCCGAGCATAATCAGAGCATCTGTGCAGCAAGCAAATGATTGGCAGAAATCACAGTCATGCACACGAGATTTGGTTGGTTGTCTCATGTAGCAGTGCAAAGTCCTCTGGTTCCAATTATTTTAAGAATTAAGGACCTGGTATCTGCCTACTAGAAATTCATTTACATTTCCTAAGCATTCTAGAAACAAAACTTTTGATTGGATGACAGCCAACCCATCACAGTTGATAACTTCTCAGTTCATTGGACATGTATGGATATCTGACCCAGGGTCTTGGAGAGTACCAATTTTTAGTTATGTTACCAAATCCCCGATTACACACACTATGAGTTACAATATGCTATCAAGCAACCAATACACAGTTCAGTGGGTTGTACTTGTACATGCATTCGACATGATCTGATCTTGTGTATTCTAGGTGTCATCTTCATTATACACAAAACTTCCGTGGTGGTGTTTTCTAAATACACTTGTGAATGAAAGCTATTGAACTGCTTGCCTATTGCTACTTTGTTGCCTCATAGTGACAGCGTTGTTTTAAACATAAAACCTGTTCCTCCCTGTAAGTGAATTTTGTATCTCGGTGCAATGGACTGTGGTTAAAATATTTAGAATCTATTTGATTGACTACCCACATTGTTCCACATTGCTGAACTCACTTATAAAATGGATATGGGCTTAATAAGCTGGCGTTTTTTCCAACCCGTGGTATTTAAATTAAATGCATGAGTATGGTTGATGCCTGAAATATTACTGGGGTTATTAATCTCTCTAATACGAGAGGGTTTCCTATGATCTCAAGTATTTACATCCTCACTAAGCGATGGTTGTCTTTTTAAAAGACTATTCTTGTTTGGCCTTGTGCCTTGTTCTGTCTGGCTACATTCCCAACTGAGGTCACAGCATTCTACATTCAGTTGACCTTTGTACTGGAAATACCCACATTAGTCAACATTGTTCACATAGTACATCAAAATTTCCTGGTTATGTGCCTACAGTGGAACTGAACTGCAACCTTTGTGAATTGCCACCAGCTTTCAAGATTCGTTACCAGCTCTAGATTGCCAATATAAATGACAACCCTGATTCAGTGTATTTTTCTAGCTTCAAATTCAGATTCACTGACAAGCAAGACAGTTGATTGCAGTACCACAAACTAGACTTATACTACACAATTTCTTCAGAAAGGAGACCAGACCTGAACTAACACTTTTAAACTGAATACAGTCTGCGGCCTCTTGGTGTGCATCCACAAAATATGGCCGATAATGACGATAGTGATAATGACGCTGTGGAAATGGTCTCGGGAAAGCGTGTAAGGTTACAGCTCCAAAAACCAACATACCAAATCACACAAGTTGAGAACAGCGATTCGTTTGAATTTTGTGTACAGGAAAATATTTATGGTTCTATGGGTATCCTGGACGCTGCAGGAGATTTCTGTGAAACAAGGAATATGACGACAAACGTCTTCAAGAAAACCCTGAAGATGACGTGAAGCATGGAGTGGTGATGACAACAGCTGGAAACTGCCATATAAATAGCCCATCTTTCATGTTCAAGTTTTCCGAGTGATGGCAAAGTTCAAGGCTGCCATTCACAGAGCTCTGCGTCTCGCAGACAAAGAAAAGATGCGATCCATTGCCTTTCCAACACTGGAATGTACTAATGGGGAACTTGTGGATAACTTCTTGAAGGTATTATATGAGTTGAGAAGTCATCCAAACCAATTAGCCTGCATCTAATTGACATCATTAGCAGTAGTGAAGAAGATTATGAATACTATGATTTTAAGACACTGAAAATGGGCGAAACCTGCTAAACTTGGAACTACCCAGGTACAAATTTCAGCCTAACGATTATCCGGAAGTAAATTCTGAAAGATGAACCCTAATTACCAATACCATTTTGTTATACTCAGAAAAACCTGAACTATGACAGTAATAAACCAAAAACATATCTTGTGGGGTGTGATACAACATGGAAGAAAATGATGCAATATTCATATTGAAATGAATTGTGTAAGTCTGCACATGCAAATATATGGTATATGGTCAATGTCGCCGGTAGTTTACACAGAATGTCCCAGGGGAATTGTAAATCTGTGCTGTGAAATTTCTGCGCACTAGTGTTCAACCAATTACATCAGGAGTTCTGAATCGGCCCGATATTAAGCTCATCAGACCTGACTCTATTCAAAGGTCAGCATGAACCTCTACCAGGGTCAGCTGTGTGTGTGTACTTGCTCTCATAATTGTTCAGAGGAGGGCAGCACGCGAGCCGTAATATCTGCGTGAAAGGAACGGAGCACATGAGTAGTCGTACACAAGATCCACCAATGGGAACCCTGACCTACTCAACATTCACTTCCGTGTTTACCCGTCATGATCGGCACATGGTAAATATCTCTGAACAATTCTTGACAGCCACTGTAATTACTATTGAAATCCACTGAAGGATCTGCAAGAAATTTATTTAAATTTTGTACATGCACTCAGACGTCCATAAGATTTTTGGAGTTGGTGCTTATTTCATAGCCACCTTATAAACTTGCTCTGCAGAGACACAAAAATGTTGACTGCTCATTTTTCGCATTCAAAAGTGAAAACATTCAGACATGTTGCTACTCTCAAAAAATATATTCTACATAACCAGTGCCAATCAAGAAAAAGCTGGGAACATACCCTCTACCTTACCCCTTTTAAACCCTGGTAGATTGTGTAGACATTACAACATATAACAGCATGTTTTCTATTGGGACCATTTTCCAGTTTATACCAGAAAAGGGATTAAAATTGGCTCAATAGAAACAGCCATCCTATTGCATCTTCTTGCTTAAATACCGACAAATTTCCAACAGTATTTTTCCTTGAGGCTATGCCATAGAAATATCCTGTTAACACCAATAGAAACACACAGTGTTCCAATAGTGCACATACCAGTGAAAGACTGGAAAATGACACCACATGATCGCAGCAATTGACCCCCGTCCCAGCATGCACAGCGATTTTGACGTACGCATTAGCAACACATTTTGTCTTCGTGCTGATCTGCTGATCGGGTATACTATACATTTTGGCCACCGTTTTACAAATTCTGTGGTTTTTCACGTTTTTACAATGCCTGAAAATGCACCCCTCTCTCCGGCATTTGTTTGGTCAACAAGGCAACTATAGCATTAATTTCTGTATTGGGAGAGGCAGATATTCAGCGCATTTTGGATGGCAGTTCGGCGAGGTCATGACCCACAATACACGCGGGTTCACTTGTGCAGATGAACCATTTAGCTGGACAAATCGCAGTCCCATGCCGTTTGGTCACTTTTCCTTCCGGAAAACACTGCTCAATAGAAACTTTGCACTATTGGCTATTCTCAGTTTATGATAAATACCGTCTGTTCGCTACAAGCATGCTGGTTTTGAGATGGATTAGCAAATGAGATTTAAGAGTAAGCTTCCCAAACAGCCCGCATTCATTTGGGCAGCCATCACACAACACACTGACCCAAAACCAGAATTTTGTAGTTCACGGCCTGCACTATGGTCAGAGAATATAGAGTATGGGCCACCTTTTTGTTATTAACGAATCACGACAAATATGCAAATGAGGAACTTAATATGTACATTTGGTTATGACAGATAACATGTACATGTACAATACGCGTGTTGACTAATGCTGTAAATCGGGCATTGCATTCTTGTTGGAGAAGGGAAGATCTACCTTTTTTGGTTGACGAGAAATATACTACATCTATCCGTACAACATGAACAATGGCATGTTATCATCCCTTCAACTATAGTCTAGCAAGCCTACAGTTCACTTCAAACTATAGCTAGCAGCCTACAACTAACTTTTTTAGACTCACTTAAAGCACAGTTGTTTGACCCCATGCAAATTGTCTCTTATTTTAAGAGCAAATTTTAAGCAGTGGCGACACAATTTTGACAACTGTTATATAGGAAATGCAAGAGCTATTACATCTGCAAAAATCAGAAAAATTCATTGCGGGAATCTTGCCATATAGGCCTAACAAAGGTCATGATTTGTATGTTATAGCGCCCTCTATATGCCCATTCTCCATAGAGAGACGTGTTAAACTAGATTTTAAAGATAAATCATATTTGCCTGCAATGAAATTTTATAAAATTTTACACACATACAAACTATTCAAATTAGTTGTCAAAAGTGTGTCACCATTGATATATTTGTTTTATTCTGGTTTTATCATAATAAAGAGACTTCAAACAGCTGTGAAAGTGATTTTTCATGTTATTTAAACTATGGTCATAATAATGTATAATTTTTTATTTTAAAAAATTGAAACATTTTGATCCCTGGGTGACTACATTTAAGTTTGGGGTTCAAGAGATTAAAAAATGTATTCATTTTCTTTCTTGCAAAGTTCTGCAACAGCATGCAATAGTGCTTTCGAGTATTTCACTGTGAAATTATAGCCTTTACAGCTTTCCAAGTAAAACAAAGTTTATGCTAATTTAATCAGGTTAATTGAAGAAAAAACACCAGATCCCTGAAAAATTACAACTGACTATTTTCAGTTGGGAAATTCCCAAATAGGGGCATGAATTTATCCACTGAATAATCTACATTACAGTAAGCAAATGTTTGCCACAATCTGTTTCTAAAACAATGTAGTGTGGATGTAGTATACAAATATGAAGTTATGAATACAATGGTAAGAATATTTTCAGGGTGAAAGATGAAATGTCCATTCAACGAGGCGTGTAGCCGAGTTGAAGGAACATTTCATATTTCACCGAAATGAATAATATCTTTCCATGCACGAATTAAAAACATTCATATTTGTTTTATAGAACTCATAATAAAGATCTTGTCATTGATAGAGCTCAGCCCAAGCAATATCATGAAATGTCTTATAGGCATAACAAGCATTTAACAAACAATAATAAGAACTTACCTCGTCCTTCTCGGTGTACATTTCAGTTGTATTCCTTTCAAAAACAAAATCGCAATGTTTTCAAAAGTTTCAAGGTTTTCCAGTTAAAAATACAGGATGCGATGAACTAGTAGCAGTAGAGAATGCAAAACTTCAAAGTATAAACACAACACAATTGTATCCATTGAAAGTCAAAAATTCATCAATAATAAATGTCAATGTCAAACTCCAACATAGTTACACGTACAAGACCATCTGTTTTTTACTGTGCCCCTTGAAAAGTTTAACACACAAACCATGAAAAATGAAGTTTGGGTTGATGTTTGCGTAGTTCTGATGTCAAAGATGTTGAATTTAACCGGTCAGTTCTTGCAGGATGTGTTTCTTCCTGCGGAAGATGTCAAAACCAATTCAGGTGATTGTGACATAGCAACGCTAGGTCCAGATACTTGGTTAGTAGTGGCAACGCCTAGTCCCGGAAGGCTAGTGGCAACATTTGGTTCTAAATTGCTAGTACTAGTTGGTAGTGTGACTTGGTCCTTCATGGCTAATGCTAGGTTTGCAAGGCTATTAGAAGTTGGAACATGACGAGGTCCTGCAACGCTAGGCCCTGTAAGCAAAAGCCGGCTAGCAGGAAGGCTTGGCCCTGCTAGGCTTGGGAGAGCTTGTCCGACAGTGGGGCTATACAGGTATAGACATAGGCCGCGAACCTTGTTCTTGCAATGAAGTAGGGGTGTTTTCAGAGCCATGTGAAACAACTTTGGCAGCTAACCTTGACTATCGTGTTTTCTTGCATTCGACTCGTGGTACGTAATGACTTGATCGATTGCTCACTATGATGGCCACTAACAATCATGTCTCTACTAGTCGCACCCTGCATCATCCAAAGTTGAAACGCAAGTGGCGCGGGACAGTGGTTCGTATACCCTTGCTACATCCTGCTTAGTTGAAGATTATCTTCATTTTATCTCCAAGGGTGTTGACTCCAATGGGAGCATTGTAGTACCAGCTCCAGATGCTGGTGTATTTTCTTTTGGTTCTCTGCAAAATTGTCGGCACAAAGCTTGGATGCAATTGGAAATGTTACTTTTCCAAGAGCAACTGCTTGAACCTGTCCAATCCAGGAATCTCATACATGAACCCATTGAGAACCATCGTATCTTTACGATTGTTCTGTGTAAGTAGGTCACGTTTTGGTTACATACCTTACCCCTTCCTCATCACAATTATGGTGAATCACTTGGCTTCATGTTACGCAAGTTTTCGCGACCACGGTTGCAAAAGTATAGATCATGAGTCTACAAAAAACTTGGTTTGTAGACCCAGCGGTGCATTCATGTTCCAACCATTGAACTTTGAAGTAATGCAAGATCATCTATTGCAAAAGGGCTCTTACGATTCACCTGTCCTTTCCCCTCACTTTTTCAGCTTCACTAACATCGCTTTGAAGGTTTTATTACTTCATCGACACTCCCAGATCCTTGCATATGAGTGCCGTGGTTTTCAGGAAATGTCTCATAACACCATAGCGAAGCCTGCTAGATTCTTGTTACATGAGTAGGCTCGTCCTTTGCTCTGCGCCGGTAGGTAGAAGAGTGACAAAAATGAATCCAGTTCACTCGCTGAATATGCTTGTACGGCATCAATTTGTCTTCTTATATCTAGCGAAGTCATACAAACGACTTACTTGAGTACTGGAATTGCCTTTCGTATTTGCCGGACATCAGCAGCATCAAGCAAAGCCTCCAAATCTTTTTCGGTGACCAGCGCAAAATTTGGTTCTGCCGCGGTATCGGAAGCACTGCAGGATGGCAGCCATGATGAACTACAATTACGTAGCAACACCTCATCTCCACGGACAAACAGTTCCAACTTCATATTTCCGTATTGGTCAACTCAACGTACGACAGGTGGATAGAGGAGTTTAGGAGAAGCGTGAAATTAACCTCATCCCAGTGCCAAAAGTTCAAGGCTGACTTGACAAACAAATATATTGAAAAACTCGGCTACAAATGGGACCGCGCAATGCCAATGTAAATGAAAAAAAATGCATTCTGCTGATGAACGAGGAGTGCAATAGGCACTTTGCGTAGCTCATAAAAATAGTTTAAAAATTAATGAACACAATCGACCAATAAAATGAAAGGAATTTTTCTATGCAGTTTATATAATCCTTTATAGTAGGCCTCTATTGCAATTATTTTCATAACAAAAAAGGTTGTTTTTTTTTTAAGTTGTTTCTTTTTTTAAACCAGAAAAGGGAAATTAACTTGGCCTCAATAGAACACAGCCATCATAACTGATTTTCCTTGCTTATACTGATGAAAGTTTCCACCCGGTATTTATCCTTCTTTTTGGAAAGATAATGCCAGGAAATTATCCGGTAACGCCAATAGAAACACCACCATTCCGATAGAGTGACACTACGGTGAAAGACTGAAATGACGCCCACATGATCGCCGCCATTGCCCCATCCCAAACATGCCACAGCGATGTTAAAGTGATTTTATTGGTGGAATTATATCGGCACAATTAAATATCCCTAAATAAAACGTAACAGATGGTTTTCATGGCCATGGAGTATTTCTGCGAAAAAAATCAGATTTATTTCGGACAAATGTACCAAAACTGTACAGCAATCATGTATATTTACAACGCGCATGCATACCGAAACAGACGCCAGCGAAAAATATAGCACGTGATTTCAGCAAGTGACACAAGCCTCATCCTTTGAACTTCGTTGAGCACAAAGGATAGGAGCGAAGTCCGTGATTATCAAAGGTTTTAGTTGGCCTTAAACACTAACAATCCATGAAAACGTGACATTTGAAAAGGGCTCGCGTAATATTTATAATTTTTCGCAGCGCACTGTACCAATTGATCTCTATACGATGGATTGGCTACACAACAGTAATTGTATATTAGATTAATGGAGCAATGGGTGGACATCTTGATCTACCGACATACAAGCAGTCCAGAGACACATGTTTCACAGAAGTTTTATCCGGTGCAGTTTTAGAGCTATGCCATCCCATACGTGCAAAGTAAATGAGCCGCGCTCATGAATTGGCGGGATTCTGTAGTCTGCTATGTCGACTTGTCACATTTAAATGGGAACAAATTTGCATAAATGACCGGCTCTTAACCACCTGATTTTTGTCTGTTCTTTTTGGCTGACCATATTGCTGAAGTGCCTCAATTACGAAGCCCAGGTTTCCATCATTTGTATAGAGATCAGTGTTCAAAATCCACTAATGCGCAGTTCGCAATCGACATACTTTTAAATTTTTTGTACGAGTAGCGCTTCTTTGTATGAGAAGAGTTTCCTACTTTTATTTAAAACTTTATTTCTGCCAGATCCCAGGCTCTTTTATAAAAATTACGCACAACTGTATGCCATTTTTGAAAATTTATATATTTTCAAGGAAAACGTTAATTAAAGGTGTGTTGTTAATTTAAATGTTAAGACGTAAACGCAATAGTCTTTCATACAGGCTAGAACATGACTAACCACGGATCATCTTTCAATTGGTGGTGAAGCACACAATACAAACATGGATTGTGGCAAAGTAACGATTTTTAGCGTAAATAATAACGTGGCGGCTTCCGTAAATCGTATAATGCTTCAAAAGTAAGCGTGAAATTGTGTTTTCTGCGCAAGGAATACTACAATGACCATGAACCATTTGGTACGTCATATTTAGGGATATTCATTATATAGGTGACGATAGAGTTTCCTACCAATAAATCCCTTTAAACAATCTTTCCCAACCAGCAGACAGCCCTACTGATTGTGTTCTTCACTTTGTGCAACAAAACTTTTTTTGCCTAGTGCCTGTTCTCTATCTGGATTTACATTCCCAATTGAGGCACTGATAGTAGCATGCTGTGGAAAGACCACATTGTCACGTTGTTGTTCATTGAATATTGTTCACATTGTACATCAAAATTGCTGGTTACGTGCCGTAACGTTGGACTGAACTGAAACCTTGTTGAAATGCCCACCACCTTGTTGTTCATTGATATTGTGACATAGTACATCAAAATTCCTGTGTTATGTGCCTACAGTTGGATGAACTGAAATGAACAACTTAGTGAATTGACACCACCTTTACAGATTCGTTACCAGCTTTGGATTGCAATATAAATGACAAGCCTGATTCAGTGTATTTTTCTAGCTTCAAATTCAGATTCAGTAAACTGCAAGCACAGAGAGTAATTGCATTACCACAAACAGAAATAGACACTACCACAAAATAGACACTCCCACAATTTTTTTCAGAAAGGAGACCACACATGTTGAGCTAAAATTTTTAACTGAATAAAGTCTGTGGGCTGGGAAATGACTTTGGAAAAGCGTGTCAGGTACGGCTCAAGAAACCTATACCCGTATTACAGAAGTTGAGCACAGAGATTCGGTTTCAATTTTGGTTACGAGGAAAATATTTATGGTCTATGGGTATCCTGGAAGGCCGCAGGAGAATTCTGTGAAACAAGAATATGACGACAAACGTCTTCAAGAAGACCCTGAAATGACGTGAAGCACGGATGGTGATGACAACAGTGGAAAAACTTGCCATATAAAGCCATCTTTTCTGATCAAGTTTTCCAAGTGATGGCCCAAAAGTTCAAGGATGCTATTTCACAGAGCCCTGGTCTCGCAGCGAGAAAAGATGCGATCCATTGCCTTTCCGACCACGAATGTACTAAGGAACTTGTGGATAACTACTTGGAGGTGTCTATACGAGTTTGAGAAGACATCCCAACCACTTAGCCTGCCTCTAATGGACATCATCAGCAGTAGTGAAAGATTTTGCTTTACTATGATTTGAAGATTATTTTGAAATGGGCGAATCTTTGAATCCCCTAGTTTGATGCAGTAGAATTATTGTATAGGGAAGTCAGCAAGTGTGTGTGGGAACCAGAAAAAATGTAACCATTTAGCATGTCGATTCTCAGCTGAGAAAGAAATTGACAGTGTATCATGGGTTACTTGTCGATTTTTTAGTAAGAAACAGTCAACAACTTATCTCTGAAATTCTCATCGCGAACTTGTACCAACACATGGACCACGCCAGATTTCTTAAAATCATCGTCGCATTGCAATTCCTAAGTTTAAAAAATTGAACCACCAGCTGAACTCCTACTAGTACTCCCTAGAATTTGAGGACACATCAGATCGGATTGGTGAATTCGGCCGAACTACAAAAAATATCGGCCATAGGATCAGCGAAGAAATCCTGGAGATCGGTTAATCTCTAGTTTTTAGGCGTGACTAAAACTCAGCTACCAGCTACACTGGGACTACCCAGGTACACATTAGCTAACGATTATCCGCAATGTAAATTCTGAAAGATGAACCCTAATAATCAATACAGTTTGTTATACTCAGAAAACTGAACATATGCACAGAATAAACCAACCAAAATACATATCTTGTGGGTGTGATACAACATGGACGAAAATGATGCCCAATATTCAATTTGAAATGAAAAAAACTAAAAAATTAAAAAACAAATATATGGTATATGGTCAATGTCGCCGGTGTTTACACACAATGTCCCGTGGAATTGTAATCTGTGCTGTGAAATTTCTGCGCACTAGTGTGCAGCCATTACATCAGGAGTTCTGAATCGGCCCGATATTAAGCTCATCAGACCTGACTCTATTCAAAGGTCAGCATGACACTCTACCAGGGTCAGTGTGGGTGTGTACTGGCTCTCATAATTGTTCAGAGGAAGGCAGCACGCGAGGCAGTAAGATCTGCGGAAAGGAACGGAGCACGAGTAGTCGTACACAAGAGCCCACCAAGGGGAACCTGACCTACTCAAAATTCACTTCCGTGTTGACACACGTCATGATCGGCACATGGTAAATATCTTCTGAACAATTTGACAGCACTGTAATTACTATTGAAATCCCCCTGAAAGGATCGCAAGAAATTTATTTAAATTTTGTTACATGCAATCAGACGTCTAAGTAAGCTTTGGAGTGGTGCTTATTTTATAGCAACCTAATGAACTTGTTCGGCTAGGGACAAAAATACTGTTAGCTGCTCATTTTCGCATTCAAACGTGAAAAAATTTAGACATGGTGCACTCTCAAAAATGGTATCTATTGGGAACTGAAATTTGAGTTAGTTGCCAATTAAAAAGAATATATTTATATAATTAACCAGTGCCAATCAAGAATAGCTGGAGAACCTAGTCTCTACCTTACACCTTTAAACCGTAGATTCTGTAGATATTACAACATAACAGACTTGTTTTATTGGGACCATTTTTCCGGTTTATACCAGAAAAGGGATTAAATTGGCTCAATAGAAAAAGCCGTCTATGCATTTTCTTGCTCATCCCGAGAAAGTTTTACCAACGGTATTTCTTCTTCGTTTTGGAAGGATAATGCAGGAGAAATTATCCTGTTAACGCCAATAGAAACACACAACGTTAAGATAGAGGGCACATACCCGGCAAAAACCGGAAATTGACGCCACACGATCGCAGAAATTGACACCCGTCCCAGCATGCGCAGCGAAGTTGGAAATACGCGGTAGAACGCATTTGTTTTTTCGCTGATCGGGGATACATTTTGGCCACCGTTTACGAATTCCAAGGTTTTTTATGTTTTTACAATGCCTGAAAGTGCACCTCCCTTTCAGCCGGTTGTTTGGACTACCGGGCAACTAAAAGCGTTAAGTTTTGTATGGGGAGAGGGAGATTACAGTGAATTTGGATGGCAGTTCAAGTGAGGGCACGACCACAATACACGCAGTTAACTTGTGGACCATTAGTGGTAAAATCGCATTCCGTGAGAGTCGGTCCCCTTTTCCGAAAACGCTGTCAATAGGAAAACTTTGCACATTGGCTATTCTCAGTTCAAAGGATAAATGTATCTGGATAAATAAAAAACACGCTGTAAGTGACTGGTTTTTGAGATTGGATTAGCAAATGAGATTTGAGAGTAAGCTCCCAAACAACCCGCATTCATTTGGGCAGCCATCGCACAACACACTGACCACAAAAACCACAATGTGGTAGTTTACGGCATGTGTATGTTCAGAGATATGGAGTATGAGCCACCTTTTTTGTTATTAACTAATCACGACAATAGCCAAATGAGGAACTTCATATGTACATTTGGTTATGACCGATAACATGTACATTCCAATACGTGTGTGACTAATGCTGTACATCGGGCATTAAACATTCTTGTGGAGAAGGGAAGATTACCTTTATGGTGACGCGAAATATACTAAATCCATCCGGCCAGCATGGGACAATGGCATGTAATCGTCCTTTCAAACATAGCTAGCAGCCTACAACTAATTTTTTAGACTCACTTAAGGGATTTTTCATGTTATTGCACAATGTGATGAGATTCTGGGAAAACCCGCCACATGGTGGGAAATTTATTTGCGTTTTTACATCACTGTAGAGTTAAATATAAGTGTCCGAACTGTTACTTCTTTCTTCTTTGATAACACACACATCAGAGTTACGCCTTATACAATCTGACAAAAAAAAGTAACAATAGAAACAGATTTAAGCTATTTCTTTATTTTTCAAAACTGTCTGTGCAACCATGTGGCAGGTTTCCCAGATCACATCACAAAATATGGTATTGATATTGTATATTTTTTTTATTTTAAAAAATGAAACATTTTGATCTGAGTGAATACATACACCTTCGGGGTTCAAGAGATTTAATAGAATAAATGTATTCATTCTTTCTTGTAAAGTTGTGCAACAGCATGCCAATTTGCTTTCGAGTATTTCACTGGGAAATTATAGCTTTTACAGCTTTCCAAGTAAAAGTGTATGCTATTTAATCAGGTTAATTGAAGAAAAAACACAGATCCCTGAAAATTACTATGTTTAGTCGGAACTCCCCAATAGGACATGATATTTATCAACTGCATAATCTAGAATTCCAGAATATTTGCACAATCTGTTTCTAAACAATGTAGTGTCGATTTGGTGCTTATAGTATCTATATATAATATGATAATAGAATAGCTTCTAATTGCAATTATTTTCTAACAAAAGGTGTTTTTATATGGGACCAATTTTCCAGTTTTAACCAAAAAGGGATTAACTTGCTCAATAGAAACAAGCCATTCTACTGCATTTTCTTGTATACCGATGAAAGTTTCCACCGGTATGTATCTCTTGGAAAATAAATGCCAGAGGAATTATCCGGTGAATGCCAATAGAAACACACAACGTTCCAATAGAGTGCACTTACCGGCGAAAGACCGGAAATTGACACCACATGATTCGCAGCAATTGACCCCCCCCCCCTTAACATGCACAGCGATGTTAAAAGTGATTTATTGGTATGAATCTATCGCCTCATATATGAAATAACCCTACAGAAAACTTACCAGATGTTTTTCATGGCATTTGGATACTATTCCTTGTGAGAAAAATCAATATTTATTCCGACAATGTACACAACTGTACGCATCATGTATTTTCAATGCCGATGCAATACCGAAACAAAGCCAGCGAAATATATCACATGACTTCAGCAAGTTTGCCACAATCTCATCCTGTGACTTCGCGTTAAGCACACAAAGGATGGGAGCAATTTCATATGAAATTTTTATTGCAAAAAACTACATTTTTTAAACCTCAGTGATTTGAGAAAAATGAAGAGGGGTGTTTTAATTCCTTTTTTCTGATTAACAAAGGTTTAAGTTGGCATATGTCCGGAAAACGTGGATTTGAAAAGGGGTGGCGTTAAATTTTATAGTTTTATTGCAGTCGCACTGTAAACCACTGATCTCTATACTTTGGATGGCTAACACAACAGTATTTTTATCTTTAGATTGAATGGAGCACCGGGCGAAACATCTAGGTCTATACCGAACAGAATAGCTTTCCAGAGACACCTGTTTAACAGAAGTTGATCCCATCCCGGTCACGTTTTAGAGACATGCCATCCAATATGGGCGCAACTTCAAATACAATTAGCTCACTGAATTGGCTTGATTTCTGTAGTCTGTATGTCGCTTCTTTCCACTTTCAATGGGAACAAATTTTGTATAAACGACTGGCTCTTAACCACCTACTTGGGGGCTCTTTTTGGATTGGACCCCAAAAAAAATTAAAAAAAATGGCCGTCAGTGCCTCAATTAAGAGCGCCAGTTTCCAATCCATTGTATGAGATCGTGTTCGAAAACCCACTAATGCACGTTCAGCAATCTATGTAATTTTTTATGTAGTACCAAGTAGCGCTCTTTGTATGATTGAAGAGTTTTCCTAATTTAAACTTTTAAAATCTGTTTTCTCAAGAAGCCCAGGCTCATTTTATAAAAATTAGGCACAAATGTATGCCCTTTTGATAAATTTATATATTTTAAAGGAAAACGTTAAATGAAAGGTGTGTTTTTAATTTCACTGTTAAAGGTAATGCGATAGTTTTTCATACAGGCCCGAACTTGACTAACCACCGATCATCTTTTCGAATTGGTGTGAAAGACTAAACAGCTTGTGGCCAAACGACAGCCGGTAACTAAACTGTGTCAGCTTCCTTAAATCGTCTACTACTGGTCGAAAGTTAAGAGTGAAAATGGTGTTTTCTCTTCGCAGGAATAATCCAATGACCATCACACCTCTTGCATATTTTTAGGGATACCTTATAACGTCCCTTGTTTCCTAATAAACTCCCCGGGGCGGGGCATTTTTCCTCATAAGGGAGGGCGTTTATTGGAAGACACAATCCCCCCGCAAAATCACCTCACATGCTTATTTTCTCTGATTAACCATATACAAACCAACGAGCAGACGGGCGCTGTTTTTGCACCTACCGAGGTCAAAGATCCATACTAATTAACTATTACAAACTGTGCACACAATCGATTAATGATACGGTTACGACAGTTCAGCGGGCAGTAAATCATGTTATTTACGTAAGCTTAACTCATTTTCTTGAAATGTTATTACACCCAAAAATCGTAGGGGGGCGTTGCGTTTATTAGGAACACCCCAGTATATGTGCCGATAGATTCATACCAATAAATCCCTTTAAAAAAACAATCTTGACCACCAGGCAGAACCCAGCCTCTTAGTGCAAAACATAACTTAACTTTTTTTTTTTTGCCTTATGCCTTGTTCTCTATCTGGCTACATTCCCAATTGAGGTCATTGAATTTGTAGAATGCTGGGATCCCCATTAGTCACATTTCTTTGCATTGAATATTGTCACATTGTACATCAAAATTTCCTGGTTATGTGCTGCGCTTCAGTTGACTGAACTGGAAACCTTTGTGATTGCGCACCACCATGTGTTGTTGTTCATTGAACATTGTGCACATAGTACATCAAAATTTCTGGTTCTGTGCCTACATTTGGACTGACTGAACGGATAAACTAGACCTAGACCCTACCCCGACAAACTAGACCTAGGACACTACGTCCACAATTTTATTTCAGAAAGAGACCACACCTGTTGAGTTAAACAGTTTTAATGAATACAGTCGCGTGCGTTGAATGCTTCTTTGGAAAGCGTGTCAGGTTACGGCTCCAAGGATCATCCGTAATATTACATAAGTTGATCACAGAGATTCTGTTGTGAATTTTTGTGTACAAGGAAAATATTTATGGTTCTATGGGTATCCTGGGGCAGCATGATATTCTGTGAAACGCAAGAATATGATGCACAAATGTTCTTCAAGAAAGACCTGAAGATGATGTGAGCAATGAGTTGGTGATACACACGGAAACTTGGCCATAGTGCAGCCATCTTTTCATGTTCAAGTTTTCCGAGTGATGGCAAAGTTCAAGGCTGCCATTCACAGAGCCCTGCGTCTCCGTCAGACAAAGAAAAGATGCGATCCATTGCCTTTCCAACACTGGAGTTTACTAATATGGAACTTGTGGATACCTACTTGGAGGTGTTTACTATCACTGTATAGTTTGAAATATTTAAGTTTTTCCCTAACTGTTTTTACTTTTTTTACTTCTTACTTCTTTGATACACAAATCAAAGTACGCCTTATACAATCTGACAAAAAAAGTAACAATATAACAGATTTTAAGCTATTTTTTCTTATTTTTTTCAAAAACTGTCCTGTTCAACATGTGGCAGGTTTTCCGACACATCACAAATATGGCATGATATGTAATTTTTTTTATTTTAAAAATGAAACATTTTATCCTGAAGTGCACTATACAATAAACCTTCGGGGTTCAGAGATTAATATAAAAATTTATCATTTCTTTCTGTAAAGTTGTGCAAAACAGCATGCCATTGTGCGTCGAGGTATTTCACTGTGAACTTATAGCTTTTACAGCTTTCCTCAAGTTAAAGTTTATTCTAATTTCACATCAGTTAATGAAGAAAAAACCCAGATTCCCTGAAAAATTAACTATTTTAGTCTGGGAAATCCCCAAATTGGACATGATATTTAACCAATGCATGAATCTAGAATCTCATCAGGAAATATGTGACAATCTGTTTCTAACCATTTAGTGTCGATTTGGTGCTTATTAGTATATATATATATATATATATAGATATAGGCTTTTAATGCATTATTTTCTTAACAAAAGGTGTTTTTTCTATTGGGACCCAAGTTTCCATTGTACAACCAAAAAAAGGGATTAACTTGGCCCAATAGAAACAGCCGTCCTACTGTATTTTCATGCTTATACCGATGAAAGTTCCACCGGTAATTTATCCTTCTTTGGAAAAGATAATTTCCAAGGAATTATCCGTTACTGCCGACTAGAAACACACAACCGTTCCGATAGAGTGCACTTACCGCGAAAGACGGAAATTGACGCCACGTGATCGCCGCAATTGACCCCCCAAAAAAAATTCCCACCATGCACAGCGATGTAAGTGATTTATTGTATGATCTATCGGCATATATAATGAAATAATCCTAAATAAACGTACCAGATTGGTTTCATTGCCATTGGAGGTACGTATTCCTTGTGAGAAAAATTCAGAATTAGTTCCTACAAATGTACACAACTGTACGCAAATCTGTATATTTCAATGCCGCTGCATACAGCGAAAACAGAAGCCAGCGAAATATATCACATGACTTCAGCAAGTTTCCACAAGCCTCATCCTTGTGAACTCGTTAAGCACACCAAGGATCGGAGCGAAGTTCATATAGAAATTTTTATTGCAAAAAAACTACACTTTTTAAAACCTCAGTGTTTGAGAAAATGTAAAGAGGGGTGTTTTTAGATATCAGTTTGTGATTAACAAAGGTTTAAGTTGGCATATGTCCGTGAAAACGTGGGATTTTGAAAAGGGTGCGTAATAGGTATAGTTTTTATTGCAGTCGCACTGTAACCACCGATCTCTATACATTGATTGGCTACACACAGTAGTTTGTATATTAGATGAATGGAGCAACGGGCAAAACATCTTGGGTCTACGAACAAAACAGCATTCCAGAGAAACCTGTTTAACAGACGTTTTATCCCGGGTGCACGTTTTAGAGACCTCCATCCCTACATGCAAATACAAATGAGCTCACTGAATTGGCTTGATTCTGTAGTCTGTATGGTCGCTTATCCCATCCACATTTCAATGGTAACCAATTTTGTATAAAATGACCAGCTTCTTACCACCTACTTGGGCCCTTTTTGGATGACCATTATGGCCGTCAGTGCCTCAATTAAGAAGCCAGGTTTTCCAATCCATTGTATAAGATCAGTGTTCGAACCCACTAATTCGAACGGTTCAGCAATCTATGTATTTTTTTAATGTTAACCAATAGCGCTTCTTGTATGTTAGAGTTTTTCCTATTTGATTTTAAAAAACTGCTATTCTCAAGAATCCCATGCTCATTTTTATAAAAATGTAGGCACAAATGTATGCCATTTTTTTGATAAATTTATATATTTTAAAGGAAACCGTAAATTAAGTGTGTTTTTAATGTCTATGTTAAAAGGAAAAGCGATAGTTTTTCATACAGGCCAGAACTTGACTAAGCACAGATCATCTTTCAATTTGGTGTGAGACAAAAAACATGCTTGTGGCAAAACGACAGCGTAAATAAACGTGGCAGCTTCCCTTAAATGTCTAACTACTACTTTCGAAAGTTAAGAGTGAAAAATGTGTTTTTCCTTCGCAGGAATCTCCAATGACCATGCAAACCATCTTCATATTTAGGGATATTTCTTATACCGCTTGTTCCCTAATAAACGCCCCGGGGGCGGGTGCATTTTTTCATAAGGGAGTGCGTTTATGGAACGACAAAAATCCCCGCAAAAATCAACCTTCACATGCTTATTTTCGCTGATTACCATAATACAAACCAACGAGCAGACGGGTATGTTTTTTGCACCTACCGAGGTCAAGCTCCATACAATAAACTATTACAACTTGGCACAACACATTATGATTACGATTACGACAGTTTTCAGCAAGGCCATTAATCATGTGATTTACGTACGCTTAACTCATTTCTTGAAATTTTAGCCCCAAAAATCGTAAGGGGGGGCTTTAGTAGGAACAACACAGTATATGTGCCGAGAGAGTCATACCAATAAATCCCTTTAACAATCTTGACCACCAGCAGACCAGCCCTACTTAGTGGCAACATAACTTTTTTTTTTTTTGCCTTGTGCCTTGTTCTCTATCTGGCTACATTCCCAATTGAGGTCATTGAATTTGTAAAATGCTGGGAATACCCACATTAGTCACATTGTTGTTCATTGAATATGTTCACATGTACATCAAATGGTCCTGTTACGGTGCTTCGCTTACAGTTGACTGACTGGAACCTTTGTGAATTGCCACCACCATGTTTGTTTTCATTGAACATTGTTCACATAGTACAATACATCAAAATTAATTTCCTGGTTTTCCTACAGTTTGGACTGACTGAACAGAAACTCGACCAGACACTACCACAAACTAGACCTAGACACTTCCACATTTTTTCAGAAGGAGACCACACACCTGTTGAGTTAACAATTTTTAAAACTGAAGAATCGCTGGCTGTGGAATGATCTTTGGAAAGCGTGTCAGGTTACGGCTCCAAGGATCAATCCGTAATATTTCCCGAATTTGAGCACAGAGATTCTGGTGTGAATTTTGCACTCTGTATCGAGGAAAATATTTAATTGTTCATGGGTATCTGGAGGCCAGCAGGAGATTTCCTGTGAAACAATATCGAATGACATGTCTTCCACGAAGACCCAAATGAATGTGAAGCAATGGAGGTGGTGATGACACAGCTGACACTTGCCATATGAAAGCCATCTATCTTTCATGTTCAAGTTTCCAAGTGATGGCAAAGTTCAAGGCTGCCATTCACAGAGCCCCTTCCTCGCAGACAAAAGAAAAATGCGATCCATTTCAGGCCAGGGGGGGGGGACCACGGGAATGTCTAATAAGGAACTTGTGGATAACTACTGGAGTGTTAAACGAGTTTGAGAAGACATCCAACACTTTAGGCCTGCAATCTAATTGACATCATTAGCAGTATGAAGAAGATCTATGATTACTATGATTTTGAAGATTACTGAAATGGTCGAATCTTTGAATCCCCTAGTTTGATTCTGTATAATTAATGGTATAGGCAAGTTCATCAATTAGCCCTTCGATTCTTAGTTGATGATTAATGAAAGAAAAAGGACCATATAATGGGTATTTGTCGATTTTTTAGTAGAAACGTCAACCTTATCTCTGAAATTTTTAATCGGAACTTGTACCAAACGTGACTCACACGATTTGTTAATTACATCAACAATCGTCGCCATTCTAAGTTTTAAAAATTTGAACCAACCATGGCCAACTCCTACTAGTACGCCCTAGATTCGTCAAACTTAAAATATGAGGGCACATCGATCGGATTGGTGAATCGGCCGATACTACAAAATATCGGCCATTTGAATCGCAGGCAATCCTGGATCTTGTTAATCCTCTATTTTTAGGCCGGACTAAAACTCGATTCCCCTTGCTAAACTTTGACCTACCCCGGTCCAACATTCAGCCTAACGATTATCCGGAAGATTCTGAAAGATGAACCCTAATTACAATACCATTTTGTTATCTAAGAAAACATAAAAACATATTGTGGGTGTGGAATACAACAATGGAAGAAAATGATGCAATTTCATATTGAATGAATTGTGTAAGTCTGCACATGCAAATATATGGTATACGGTCAATGTCTCCGAGTTTACACGAATTGTCCCGGGGATTGTAAATCTGTGCTGGTTAACTTTCTTCTTCTGCGCCTAGTGTTCAACCATTACATTCAGGAGTTTTCCTGACTCGGCCTGATATGAAGCTCCTCACACCTACCTGACTCTATTCAAAGGTCAGCATGACACTCTTACCAAGGGGTCATGTGTGTGTGTGTACTTGCTCTCAAATTGTTCAGTGAGGAGGTGCAGCAACGCGAGCCTGAGTGCCGTAATATCTGCGTGAAAGGAGCGGAGCCCATGGGTAGTCTTCCACCAGACCACCATGAACCCGTACCTACTCAACAAACCAATGGCATTCACTTCCGTTTTAACGCACGTCATGATCGGCCATGGTACATATCTCTGACACAATTCTGAACAGCCACTGTAATTACTATTGAAATCCACTGAAGGATCTGCAAGAAATTTATTTAAATTTTGTACATGCACCTCAATACGTCTAAGGTAAGATTTTGAGTTGGTGCGTATTTTATAGCCACCTAATGAACTTGTTCTGCAGGGACAAAATAATGTGCTGCTCATTTTTCTCGCATTCAAAATGAAAACATTTAGACATGTTGGGTACTCTCAAAATGGTATCTATGGAACAACTGAAATTTGAGTTAGTTGCAATTAACAGATATATCTGATATCTATTCCCAGTGCCAATCAGAAAGCTGGGAACATAGTCTCCTACCTTACCCCTTTTAAACCCTGGTCGATTCCCTGTAGATATTACAACATAACAGCTTGTTTCTATTGGACCATTTTTTCCGGTTTTACCAAAAAGGGAATTAAATTGGCTAAATAGAAACAGCCGTCCTACTCTTACTCTGCATTTTTTCCTTGCTTACCCAACATACCAACGAAAGTTTCCAACGGTATTTATTCTCGTTTGGGAAGGATAATGTCAGGGATAATTATCCGTACAGCCAATAGCAACACACAACGTTACGTAGAGTGCACATACTGGAAAACCGGAAAATTGACGCCACACGATCAGATCATTGACCCCGTCCCACAGCGCAGCAGCGAAGTTGAAATAACCGTTAGCAACCATTTTGTTTTTTTCGGTCTGATCGGGGATACATTTGGCCACCTTTTTCAATTACGAATTCCAAGGTTTTTCATGTTTTTACAATGCCTGAAAATGCACCTCCCTTTCCCGACGTTTGTTTTGGACAACGGGCACCTAAAGCGTTAATTTTCGTTTATGGGAGAGGGTCAGCATTACAGTGAATTTTGGATGGAAGTTCGGTGAGGTCACGACCACAATACACGCAGTTAACTTGTGACCATTAGCTGGTAAATCGCATTCCGGAGAGGCGTCCCATTTTCCCGAAAACGCTGCTCAATAAACTTTCACTATGCTATTCTCATTTCACCGATAAATTTTTATCTGGATAATAAAAAAAACCCTGTAATGACGGTTTTTGAGATGGGGATTATGCAAATGAGGATTGAGAGTACTTCCAACAACCCGCATTCACCCCCACCCAATTTGGGCAGCCATCGCCAACACACTGACCCAAACAAAATTTTTTTTGTAGTTTACGGCCCTTGTTATGTTCAGAGAATATGGAGTATGAGCCACCTTTTTTGTTATTAACTAACACGCCAATATCAATGAGGAACTTCATATGTACATTTGGTTATGACAGATAACTGTACATGTACAATACTTGTGTTGACTAATGCTGTAAATCGGGCATTCATTCTTGTTGGAGAAGGGAAGATTTTACCTTTTAAATGGTTGACTAGAAATCTACTACATCCATCCCCCGGAAGCATGACAGTAGTGATTCTAATATGGTCCTTCACACTATAGCTAAGCAGCCTACACTAGCTTGTTTATTTGCTTAAATGCATTTTTCATGTTCTTTCCAAATATGGCAGATAGGTCTAGTTTTTTATTAAAAAAATGCAACATTTTGATCCCTGGGTGACTACATTGACTTATGGGTCAAGAGATTAATATAATAAATGTAATTCCTTTCTTGTAAAGTTCTGCAACAGCCTGCAATAAGTGCTTTCGAGTATTTCACTGTGAAATTATAGCTTTTACAGCTTTCCCAAGTAAAAGGTGTATGCTACTTTAATCAGGGGTTAAACTGAAGAAAAAACACCAATCCCTGAAAAATTACAACTGACTATTTTTAGTCTGGGATTTCCCATATATGGCATGATATTTATCCACTGCATGATCTAGATTCTCATCAGCAAATATTTGCAACAATCATGTTTCTAAAAACCATGTAGTTGGATTGGTGCTTAAAATATATAGAGAGGAGCCTGTAAGTTACATTAATTTCATCACAAAATAGGATTGATTTTTATTACGTGTTTAAATGAAAAGGTTAGAGGCTGCGTATATTTTTTAAGCACTAAAGGGCCGTATTCTCTCAAACGTGATTAAATAAACAGTGGTTAGGTCTAAACTGTTGTTAGCTAGAAGCGCACAATTTTAGAACCACAGGTTAAATATTTTAACAACCAAGTCATTTAGCTAACCACGATATTTAAACACACGGAAATTCATCCCCTAACTGCGACTTTCTTGCCATATTAGATTACGTGCTTGTGAACAATCTTATATGTGAATAATACCGGGTTCCGTATTTTAAACGCTACACAGGAAGTCCACGGTAAATTTCAAGAACATCGCGTTATGCAAAGGCGCTTTAGAATTTGTTCAGCGATGGAGAAAAATCACCGGGCCTAGTTAAAACTGTCGTATGTCACTGTAGGCTGTACTGCTGCACTCAACACTATAACAAAACACACAAGCAATAACAAATTAAAGCAAAGGAAAAATGACAGAAGAAATCAAGACTCGGAAAAGAAGAAAGAGAATAAACGAGGAAAGAGTGGTCTAACCTGTTAACCATTAGTATCACATATAGCTGAAAGTATCAGGCATATCTTGAAGCTTGAAGTTAAAGGAGAGAAATAAAAAAAGAGTGATTAAGGGGAGATAACTGAACGTGATAGGATATAACATGCTTAAACTACCCCCGGACAAGTCTAAGTTTTAACAACATTTTAGACATGTTTAACAATGTTCGGCTAAATTTAAAAGGCGCTTAGGTTAACACAGCTTTGAGATTGCTTTTATTTGAGCGGGCGTTTAAATGCGCATTTAACCAGTGATTAACTATATCTATACAACTACAACAATATTACGCAGTAGATTTCAAACTTTTTCCAATGATAATTTAGTTTTGAATTGAATAATATCATTTCCCTATCTGGAAATTTTCCCAGACTGATTTGCTTATATTTCTTACCTCCTCGCAAGATGGCATTTCCGCGTTTGGTCATGACATGCCTCCCCTTGGGTCCATCACATCTGTATAGAAATAAACAATGGGAGATTTTTTTTTAAATTTTTCACTGTCACTGATATGGAGGTGATTATTATAGTGTGTGAAATATTTATTTTAGAATCTTAGCATCATGCTTAAATTATAGTATCACAATACAATTTTAAATCATTTTGAGATTTGTTTTGAGACAAATCTATACCACAAATCCGCACCCCCACAAAACACTTGGCATATAATGCATAACCCGTCTATAAATCCATTTTTTATGTTAATTTGACCAAATTTCATTTTCTATATTAGTTTCTTCACTGTGTACTTGAAGTATTAGTAGACATTAAGGCCCATGTAAGATAAAGCTAAATTGCGAGATGATACTTTGGCAATGAACTCCTTTAAAACTATCAATTTCTAACTCAATGTAACCTTGTTCCCCTACTCAAGAGTTTATGGCCGATTTCTGGTAACCCATTTTCCAGTCCATCAAATTAAAAATTATTATCATGTAAAGCAAAAACCTTCAACTTTCTTATGGGTTTAAACACTGCATGGCCTTTGGAATCATGTAAATACAGTTTGCGTTTTATGGGAAATAAAACATTGATATTACAGCACCACAACGGTTCACATTTCACCTTGTCACTTATCTTCTTCATAGAAATATAAGAAGTAAATGCAAATTTCCCAAGAAAAAATATATCACCCTGCTCCATCATTACAATATTTTTGGATCCCACCATATTTGGGAAAGGTACCATGATATTCTTTTTTTTTTGTTGTTGAGATTATTGTTACAGTCTGTCCACAGAAGTCCTAACATTCCCTGCAAATGATAAAACCAGAATCAAACCTCATAGTCTAAATCTGATATTTTAGTCCAATTACTGTCCATACTGACACTACTACAACAACATAATTGAATGAAGATTCATATCTTTAACACTGTCGTTTCTTTTTCTCCTTTCAGGCTCGAAAAATGTAATTTTCCCGGGAAGATAGTTGCATTTCTCACCGATTTCCCACTATATCTTATTTATGAATTTCGCCTCCAAATGGCAAGTTTTCTACTCCAAGATGGCCAACTTTTCCTGGAAGGAGCTTCCAAATTCCCCACTTTTTCGAGCCATGCTTTCCTTTTCTATTCATTCTTTAGTTGTCAACATAATTTATGAGATTCTACAGACTTTTCCGTCACTTTTAAGCTATCTCTACTACATTTTCACATATTTGTTGACTAATTCTGATGAACACTTATGTAAACCTCACTGTTTCTAGCACATGCAAACACAATTGTCTTTTGATTTAGCAAAAATGAAAACAACAATATTTTTACTTTTTTTATTTTTTTAAACTGTCAAAAATTTATCATGACAAAATTGCAACTCAATTTTTTTGTGCATTGAGGTGTTTGGAATCATATCAAAGGATACTGTTTTTTCTTAACTGCCCAGTTTCCGAAATTCCTGTCACAAAAATTGGCGCAATCAATTCAGTTCAAGAGCAGGATGTGATGTTTATTGGTTTACAGTCTCTTATTCAAATCTGCAGGGTATCTATAAAAAGGTCAGTATTATATAGCGCTTTACACACAATTAAGTCTCAAAGCCGCTTTACATTTATTCCCGCTGTCACTAGATAACGCCATTTTCACATATTGAAAATTTGGCAGCCAATTATAACGCGACACCGTGCGACTATCCCTAACAGCTCCAGCTTCCCATTTACACCCTGGGTAAAAGTGAGAACCGCGAGATAAGTGTCTTGGTCCAGGGACCACAACAGTTGCCAAGGCAGGCTTCGCACTCACAACCTAATGATCATGATTCCTGCACTTTTCCACTAGACCAGCACCAGTTGCCTCATCTATCTTCATGATGAAAAGCCCAATCTTTAACCGGGACTGATGTAGATGACATTATCCTTAAATAATCCCCAAACTAAGAATGGGGCATATTGACAGCTGTTTGTGGATACAGCGTTGTGACCAACAAAAACTACCCTTTAAAAAGAGGCCACCAGCCTTATGTGACATTTGTGACCCACTTCATTGTGTTAGTACAACCACTAGAGGTATTATTTTCTCTTGTTATTATGCAGGAATAGAGAAAAAACACTCTAGCAACCTTACATATTACAAAGGACTGCAAAATCATTTAAATAATTTTTTTTTTCATGTAAACAGGTTAAATTACAGCTCGCATTACATTATCTAAATATTAATGAAAATAGACCACATAAAAAAAAATCCTTGTCAACCAAGTCAACTCAAGGCTTGTTTACAACCCATTACAGAACAATCCATTCACCACTTGCAATCCAAATGACTATCCACTAATCAGATTAACTATCGTATTCACTCCCTATCAGATTGGTGCCCACAGATCGCTTGTTTCGCAGAATCTGCAATCAATCGATGCGACTTGGATGAGTGTTGTATCTTATTAATTAATCCGCCATGGTAAAGGAGCTTATCAACTCAAATTTCACGAAATTTAGTGGAAATTCATTTGTGCCAAATGTTTTATTGCTGCCGTTGCTCCTATTTTTTACGGACAATATTTTGCCAGAGTTAATCACAAAGTAGTTTCCATCTATCCTATACCAATGCTCTTAAAAAAAAGTCACCAGCCCTCAAAATGGCCATATTTTTTTTTAAAAATGTTTGAAATTGAGCATTTTAACTTTCTATATCCCATTCAGTCGGAGGTTATGGAACATATCTTTGCCAAATATGTATGTTAACCTGGTATTTACCATAGTGTGTTTACCATAGATTGTAAATGACCTTGTTCCTCTATGTTAACTCATATACTTTATCAGGTCATGTTCTATCTTATATGAACACCTATAGGTACCACCATAGTATGTTTACCACAGGAGTTGCATTAATGACCAATGATTTCCTCTAGGTGGTTGACTCAATGTACTTTTTTCAAAGGCTTTTATATCTTATAGTGGAACACAACTATAGCCACCATAGTAAATGTTTATCATAGGGGGGTGTATCTTGTAGTGAGCTGAAGGCAGGGGCAATAAAAATTATTTCACAAAATTTTTGTAATCCATTCTAACATGTGCAGAAGCACAGCAGCAGAAGCAGCCACATGCTCGGTGAAACAAATTTATATTTACTCATGACCGGTGAGCACCTGGGAGGCCCCGTTGGAGATCTGCTGTCGGGTCAATTTTCCAAGAAACTGAAATTTGATGTCGTTTTGTACTGACACATGAAAAAAAAATATAATTTTTAATCCATCCGATGGACATAAAAGTTCAAACTAACCATGGATGTGTAAAATGGATTTCCCGAGAGGATCAGTCAATGATCATTTATTTTACAGTTTTTTTTTACATTTACATGGAGAGAGGGAGAGGGAAAAGAGAGATGGAGAGAGAGAGTGGTGTATGTGTGCATTCAGTTTGCGTATTTTGTGCATGTGCATGTTTGCAGCTGTGTTTGTTTGTGTCCGCTGTGTGTGCGCATGCGTTTGTACTTGTGTCAATTTGACAAACTTCGGCATGTACACTACTAACTTACTTGTGCCCTACAAAGAAAGTTTTGGTTCGTAACTATCATGTATGTCACAGAATGTCATAATTGGCATGAAACCTAAGGGAATGGAGCCACCATCCATACTAAACCACATGCATTTAGCATCAGTGAGTGAATGGTTCACCTGTCATTCAATATGAATTGGGAAGTTATTAGGAGTCCAACTGCAGGACAGACAATGACAACTAAAAATAGCCTGCAACCTTAATACATGAGGGACATAACAATTATCCCTAATGACATTTCAAATCCCACCATTGTTGTAACAAAGGTTCCAATTCTAATAAACGCCCCTCATATTTTTGTTACCAAAATGTTCCCCTAAATAAACCAAAAATCATGCCATTACATGCAAGTATACACTGAAATCAACCAATCATGGTTGTGAAATTGGTGGAAGATTAAGTCTCTCTTCTCTCAGCAAAAGACCGAGCACCAAACCTAGGATCTATCGGTATGCACCACAGAAAACTCATTATTTCCTCTCATTTAACTTTTTCTTTCTTCCTCTCTTTTCTCTCCCTCCTTCACCTTCCTCTCCTTTCGACTTTCATCATTCACTTTCTCTTTTATTTCCCCTTTCTCCCGTAATTTTCCTCCGGCGGTAGGTCGAGCTGATTTCCCGGTAAGAGTCTCTGGGCGGGGGGGGGTGTCAATGTGCCCCACTGCCCACCGCCTGTTAGCTACTGCGTACATGGAACAAATCATACAGCAAGTGATATTCAATTGATGAGAGGCTAATGGCTGACTATTTTTAGCTTTAAGTGTCTTGGCCAAAATCATGCCTGCGCACTCAGTTTGACGAAAAACTAAATATACAGACATTAACCTAAATCCAAAATGTGTTATTAACAGCACACCTTTTTACAAGATCTGAAAACGTCAAGAAAATCCAATGCAGTAATGTTTCCAACGAAAGGATGATCATCCAAACAGCGCGCATAAATATTCTACGCACTCCGCTACGCTCATATCCCCCCCATGCAATGCAAAAGCTCAATCATTATTTTGGTCCAATCAGACGCTTTCATGTTGTCAGGTGTATATAATTTGCAAAATAGGTATCAATTGGCCTATAAATATTTGTGAAAATTTGAATTAAATATAAAAATGTTACTTTTTGATATTACTTCATGTTGCATATATAAATGTGCATATTCATATGTGGTTGTGCATTGAAGTTAAAAGCTTGGGTGTGGCTGAGAAAACACCATTAGTTTTGCACGACCCTGCTTCCTGTGAAATGCTTTAAAATAGGGTAGGCTTTACGAAGGCCAGTGCTAAGCATGTGATTTGGTTTATTCATGCAGTGCAAAAGCTAGTCCCTGATTGGTGCAATATAAAAGCTTGTAGTTTTGGTGTACAGATTTAAAACGTCAGTCTTTTGTCTGGGAGGGTCGGCGTAGTGGATGTAAAGGAACTAGTAGTCAGGAATATGTGTTAATAAAGGTGATAAAATGTCAGAAGTGTTTTAGTCTGGTTTAATTTACAAGGACTCTAAAAAAGCCGACGGAGGCTCCGCACCAGTAATTGTGTGTATGGTTCTTGGTTTTCTTCAATATACCTAATTGCGGTAAGTGTGGTTCCCCTCCGGCCGTTGAAATAACGGAAAACATCACAACAGCTTCTCTTTATTTATTCACATTACTTTATTAAGCACGAACATATGATAAAATACACAATAAAGGAAACATTAGAACATAATTTTAAAGGTCCATGGCCCGATCGCAATAGCCTCGTTCCCCCCCCAGGGACCCCTAATTTTACCTGAAGTGGTCAAAATTTTGGTATCAGGAGAAATCTACTTTTTCTCATTTACCCTGTGAAACTCTTAGGGCTTTAAGTGATGTGTGGTTTGGAAGTAATGAGAAAAACATGCCCCCATTTGGCGACCAAATTAATTTTACCACAGTCTATTGGGGATTACAAAATACATTTTTAGCTCCACTTCAAAACGGGTTGAAATATTGGCGCGAAACTTTACAGATGGGTTGTGGGTGAAAGATCTTCTTCCAATGAAAAATTTATAGACTTAAATCGGGCAGTCCCCCTTTCTCCCCCTTTAAACGTTTATTATAAGAGAAGAAAAAAAAAGATTGAGACAAAATCATGCCATTGAATTTGTCCATGTGCCATATGTTAATGAGCCTACGCGAGGTGTTATAACTTTACACGCCACTGGATCGATTCATTTTATGGGGGCCGTGGCACTATTTCCTAAAAACCATTACTGATTGGTTGTTCATGACAGTTCACATTTATCTATAAAAATGTCTGCTGGTATGTAATACATTTATGAATTTTAATATCTGCATATTTTTAGTTTCGATGCAGTGACAAAAATCACTACTTGCATCAGTTGGACCAGACTCATGGACGCGCCCCTGCGGGGTTTTGTGCCATTATCATCGTCAACAACTGAGCAAGCGTGCATGGATTTTTGCCCAATGGCACTTCAAAGCTTAAAAATTGCAACAGTTAAACCTCTAAATCAAAAAGACTTTTACCCACCCATTTCCCCCACCACCCATGCAAAGTTAAATTTCACCACCCCTTTGTATTTTTATGTCAAACACAGTCAACAATATCAATCGAGATAGGAGTTGTTTAACTAGTGTTTTATAGCATTGAGTGTCACCAGAGGGGTGTTTTGAATCAATCCAGAATGATTGCACTGTGACTATACTTTACTAAACCATGTCAGTTTACGTACGGATAAAGTTGTTCTTCAAGAAGTTTATAGAACAAGAGATATTCATGATCATGGTTAATAAAAAATTCCTAAGTACTAGCATCTTGTGGGCTAAAATTGAGTGTAAAGTCATAGTTTTAGTGTAATAGGCTTTTTGTGGTTTACAACATGCCTGGTTTAGGTTATATGTCCCAAAAACTGGTGCATTTGGGGATTTTAACCTCAATACAACTCTGTGTTGTCACTGCATTGGCTACCCTACCATGCAATTTGCACTGTTATCTACCATCACACACTACCATGGCGGAATTGCCATTTTATTTTATCAGGAAGTCTGAATCACATTCCCACTTGAGTGCCAAAGCAAAAGGACATTCTTCCACAAATTACCTCCCATCATGATCACCCTTCATTGAGGCATACACATCACACACGATCAATTTCACGCAGTCAGGCCGATCCAACTTGTCAGTTTAACTTACACCACCATCCATCCAGGCCAGCCCACGCGGCGGTAACCTTGGTCAACTACTTTTTTTTCTACTGTCTGCCGCGTTCTGACAATCCTACGGGAAAATGGTTGTGTCCCGCGGCCGGTTTAAAAAAATGCCTGATGAAGAGGTGGTTTTGCCATCAGCAAGTGACTGAGCAATGAATTGTAAACAATTTCTATGAATAAAGTCAGACAGAGAGAAACTCTCTACTACATACACTAACACACACTTGCTTATCTTAATCTCATCTATAAAACCCAGAAGAGAAACTTAATGTGTAGGTAGCTGCCGGTCTCTAAACTTCCGCTTGGATTTATATACGGTTGGAAGAAGATGACCACTACTGGAAAACTCCCCAGAGCTATTATATCATCTTGATTTGTTGACAATTCCCATTGCTGCTGGTCAACGTCATCTCTCTCTCTCGTACGAGGAGAGATCATTTCTACCCACTGGCCAGGTGTTAATGAGTAAAAGTGCTTGGAATATATAGGGCAATATGATGTGTTGTGCTGCGCATAAAGCGTTATTTCACAAGACCGTGGAAAGTTACACACCAGGTAAGTGATGTCATATCAACAGGGTAATGTTTATAGGTTCTGCTGTTATGCTTATACCCACCCTCCTATCTACACACCCACTGGGAAAGCAAAAATTACCGACATTAGGGGGGGAGGGTTAACAAAATTCACAAGGTGCAATTGTCCCTTTGTTGAGGTACGTTTCAGAAAATCAGATTAGGAATCAACCTGTGGCACTTTTTACACATAATAATAAAACCAGCATTGATATTTGCATATTAATTGAAGCACCTTTCTTTTTGTCATCGACTCAATTCTTAACGTGTACACACGATGATGGCACTGACAGTCACTTCTTCATCCCCACCGTAACTAGGTAACCACATTATGGAATATTCACAAATACTAACTGTAGCTTTTAACTCAAATTAAAAAAGGAGGGAGTTGGTGAAGCATAGCCGGATAGATCAAACAAATGGAAAACGACACAGGGAACTAATAGTGCTTTCAAACGGCACAATGTGGAAATTTCTAAACATGAATGCTTGATGAGGTTGATAAGGTCTGGCTGACGTTACTTTTAATGACCTTGACTAACACCCTGCGGCAATGTGTAGACATGAATACAGTAGTAAGCTCAAGTTACACATTATGGCATACCCCTAGGGAGCGCAGATACTTTCTCCTTTTTCATTTCCCTCTTGGCTTGCGTCGTTTTGCAAGGATAATTTTTGTACTTTTTTCTTCGTGATAATGCAGCAAGGAATTGCCTGCCATTCCACCTACTTTCATTTTGTTGGTATACTCTAGCATTAAACCCTCCAGTTGATCAAGATTATCATTAGACAAAAAACACTTGTCTTACCCTTTACTTTAGATTTTTGCTGTTTTGAATTAAAGGTGCAACAAGAGATTTCAAGTCATTCATATTTTCTGTAATATGTAGTGATTTCATATAGATTAGACACTCAATAGATTTCCTACCCTTTATTTGGTTACAGAAATAACCTAAAATGAAAACAAGAGGTGATTTGTATACATATGCTTATATATTTTAATAAAAAACATAGGCTGAATTTCATATTTGCTCCTATACGAAATTATAAATTTCATAATTTTTCGTACCAAAGAAACAGTTCTCAGCTTAATCCTTACAGATGGGAATATTTCTGATAAAGCTTTACACCAGTGCCAAAATCAGAATTTCCAATTTTTTTGGGGGGACACCCGTTATTTGAATCTCTCGTTCCACCTTTAAGCAGCATGTTTATTTCTTAATTTTCCCTGGTGAGAGTTGGGTGAAAATTATAACGAGAAGTACCCCCTTCCAACTTAAAAGAATGCACCTTCAATTGCCCCACATGACCTCTCACCCCAATTGAAGTACACCTTACAGGCTTACAGTGATTTCTTAGTCTTGCTATGAGCAAGCTCATGGGCAAGACAAAATTGAAATTGAGTTGTCATAAAATAATGTAAAGCACAACAACAAAAGCACATGTGGATATTGCACTGCTACTAATAAAACACAATTAATACATGAATATAGACATTCACAGCTTTTGCTGAATAATAAAAAATATGGAAATTACACTTAGATGGGTAATTATACCTCAGGAATGACAGCACAGGTGTGTACATAGGAGCTTGAGAGTAGTATCTACAGAGAATGGGTAATTCTACTGATAGGAGTGAGAGCAGTCATTTCCATGGGGATATTTTTCCAACTTTGCAAATAGAGTTGAGAATGCAAGTTTTATGTCACTGTCAAACAGACAGTAACATCATAATTATTATTATAAAGGGCACACAAAAAATTGGCAACAGGCACAGCAATTTGTTTTGTTAAAAACTTTGACAAATCACTCTCTATACAGGACCCATTCCAGAAGATTGGCAAAATGCGTGAAAATTTGCTTCCACCAAAGTACAGATTCTTGGCGATCATGAAAATGGTGAGTGGGTATACATCAAAAACTATTAAAGCATTGCTGTATAATTCCCATATTATGTTTGAGGAGGCCAAAATTACTATACTTTGTCCAGCCTGAACAAAGGAGTGACGTCATAGCTTTCACACAGTCTTAAATGTGCAAATCGCAGTAAGTCGCAGCTGTAATCACGAGCATACAAAGTCGGCATGCAAGATACACATGCACAATAGCTGCACAAAAGCTATGACATCACTCCTTAGTTCAGGCCGGACGAAGTTTTTTTTTTTTTTTTTTTTTTTTTTTTTTTTTTTTTTTTTTTTTTTTTTTTTTTTTTTTTTTTTTTTTTTTTTTTTTTTTCAATTTATATTTGTTTTGAACCTAACACCTATAGATGATATCTATCGCTCCTCTACCAACCCTGCTTGATAGCTCAGTCAGTAAGAGCGTCATGCATGTAATACGAAGGTTGCCGGTTCGAATCCGGCCAAGCGCACATAGGGGTTTTTTTTCAACACTATCGTGTGCTGGCCATCTCCAGGGAAAGATTAATAAATATATAAACCTCAAATTGTTTTAAAATGTTTTTAAAATGCAACAAATAATAAAAGCTTCAACAGGTTAGGAGTTTACAAAAACAACATCTTAAAAACAATTCAATAAATTAACAAGAACAAAACTAAGGAGATATAAGACCTGCCATTCAGGGCACATTAAATTATAATTACTAATTTGTATCAAAATTGTATTCTTAAACAGCTGTGAAAATGTAAGCAATTTCATTGGCTGATGCCCGGGTTCAATTCGACAATTGAACCCAGGTAGTACACGCTGCATATTGATGTTATTTTTAGGTTGAAGTGCTCGCGTCATACTGCGTTTTGCTACGTTCGCGCGCTCCTGCCAACGTTGAGTCTTGTTGCGTATGATCGTTGCGTTCAACGGGTTGTTCGAAATTTGTCACTGGGTGGTGGCAGTCCTTTCTTGTTGTATTAAAAGCCGTAAAGCATCGCGAAATTGAGTTAAAGATGACCTTAAATGATAAAGCTGTTTAAGAATGAGAATAAAAGGTATGATTTTGGGAACTGGTACTCTCTTTACGACGAATTGAACACGGCGACACCATTATTTTTGCGTGGAAGAACTCGTCCTCCGGCCACAGTTCTTCACTTAAAATAATGGTATCGCCTTGGTTTCAATTCGTCGTAAAGAGAGTGCCGGTTCCCAAAATCATACCTTTATTCTCTAATTATATCTGTGCTCAATTTCTTCATTTATATACTGATGCTTACTTCCAAACAGGACTAAATTTCAAACATAATTATAACAAAAAACCTTAAACAACATTTGTTTTGGAACAATGGAAATAGATTTCAAGGTTAAATTAATTCATATCTACAATATTGAGCATTGCTCTTAAACACTAACTCTACTAAAAGGATTGCTGATTGTCCTAGACATACACATTAAAAATAAATTCTACATGCATATTATCTTACCCTTGATGTATACTAACCATTCTAATAATAGAAAAGAAAGCATTATTCCTTGTGTATAGCATATAATACATATTCCAACAAATATTTATGTTACCTGTGATATTTATAAAATCATAGGATGACGTAGTACTATGAATATCTTGCTCTAATGTGCTGATTCTTAACTACAACCAACTCAAAGTTGTGTTTAGTTTGGTACGATACTTATCCTGCATTTTAAAATCAAGGCATCTGGAAAGAAATGAATTTGCTACTACTTTTCTTCTTTTTTTCACAAATTGCCAAACGTCTGCCATTTTCGCTAACACTCAATTTTGCGAATCCACAAGTTCATCATCTCCCAATCCTTGATATTCGCGGATTTAAGACTTGAATTTGGAACCAATAGTTACTAAAGTTAGGCATTTTAAATTCTATGCATGTTGAGGTACAGTGATTTCAATTCCTGGAGTGTCCCCTGCCCCACATTATGAATATGATCCAAAATTTTCCTTTAATAGTGCATTTAAAAACACAATGTGATGGTCTATCAGTTCTATCTTTAAATAAAGAATACAGATACAACAATACAGTGGACATGGCCGCATTGGCGGATTACAATGAAAGCTCGGTAAATTTTGACACAGATAGCCACTCGTGATCAAAGATATATGTAAATGAAATATCAATTAAACTTGTCAATGAAGCTATAGATATTAAAGTACTCTGCCACTTAACCACTTCCCAGACACCGCAACAAGCGTCTTGCATCCGAGGTTGATTTTGCTACACAAGATGGTAGTTAAAAGGTATATGCACTGAATTCTAACAATTTTAGAAACCAAATTGTGAGGGATTTATTTTGCAAATCCGAGGTCTCGTGATATGAAATTGTTTTAATATCCTCTATTCAATGGGAATGCATCCCTCCTCCATTTTTGTTTAGATTTTTTCTGTAACTAAGATTATTATGCAAATGTGAATAAATTTGGGGCAGTCAATAATCAATTACTCTGTGACAGAACAGACATTGATGTTAACCGACTGCCCTAAATAATGCCATCTTACAGAATTTCAAGGAATGTTTTAATGCATGTGACCCACTTTTAGTACACTGGATGCAAGTATAAATTAACACAGTAAATCTTGCTTCAAAAACCAACTCATTCACACCATTGATTGTAAATGTACTGCATGGGTGTAGAATCTATTTGGAATTCAGTGCTATACATTCTTTGGTTGGTAATAAGCCTGAAGTGTTAATTCAATATTAAAGGTGCATTGTGAGATCTGCAAACTAGTCCCCATGGTTCACCACATCAACCTTAAAAGTTAGATATTTCCATTCAATGCACCCTCAGGGATTTGCTTAATCAGATAAACCAAAAAATCATCAAAAATCAGATTTTTGCATTTCTGTAGCAAGTATACTCAGCCTTGTCCCTATGGCTATCCCATCAAATGCAAGAATTTGGTATCAGTAAAAATTGGCTATTTTTTAATTTTTTAAGCCTGAAATTGATCCTAATCAATTTATTTTTGGCATTTGATTTTGTTTATTCTCCAATTTCTTTGATCGCGAAAGCAACTGGGTGTTGCTGGTTGGCTTCTGCAAATGCACCCAACAAACCCCCATGCACAATAGAGCTTGAATAATAACATACTCTCTGGTATCAGATCTCTCTACACAAAATAACTACAATAGTGGCACCTCCATTTTTTTAAAGTTCTCTGGCCCGATTACTAAAAGCCTCATCCACAGAACCCCAGATTTTACCTGAAGTGGTCAAAATTTTGGTAGCAATAGAAAGCAACTATTTTTCTCATTTACCCTGTGGAATCTTAGGGCTAAAGGTTGTATGGTTTGTAAGTTTATGAGCGAAAATGTACTCCATTTTGGTCGACCAATATTAATTTTAAGCAGTACTCTATGGGTCTCATAAAATCACTTTTCTAGCTCTTGCACATAAACGGATTGAAATATCGGCACAAAACTTTACAGATGGGGTTTTGGGGTGAAGGCAATTCGATCAAGATTAAGTTTTATATATACTTCAAATTGGGCCATCTGCCTTTAATTTTTCAAGCAATTAAGTACTTTTGAAAATCTACCAATTCACTTTTCATAAGACGAAACAGGATCTCTTTCTCGACCACTCCGCTGACTAGAATGCAGTGTAAATTAGCTTGTGTAAACAGGCCAAGTAGCAATCAATTCTACTACCAAATAAATCCATGATTGAATAGCTCTAATGGGCAGCAATTAAAGGTGCACAAGAGATTTCAAATAATGGGTGTTCCTAAAAAATGTTAAAATTCTGATTTTTGCACTGGTGTAAAGCTTTATATCAAAATTATCCCCATCTGAAAGGATTAAAGGTGCAACGAGAGATTCTGAGGCACCCAAATATTGTGTCATATTAGTAATTTCATGTAGATTAGAGACTCAATAGATTTCTAACCTTGTATTAGGCTACAGAAATGTACTACAAGAGAGAAAAAACGTGATGATGATTTGCTTATATTTCAAAATAAAACATGGCTGAATTTTGTATTTGCTCCTATTTGAAATTAAAAATCTCAAAATTTTGTGCCAAAGAAACATTTCTCAGCTTAATCCTTTCAGATGGGGAAATTTTTGACGGAAAGCTTTGCATCAGGGCAAAAATCAGTTTTTCAATTTTTTAGGGACACCTGATATGTGAAATCTCTCCTTGCACCTTTAAGCTGAGAACTGTTTCTCTGGTACAAAAATTGTGAAATTTCTAATTTCCTATAGGAGCAAATTCGGCCTGTTTTCTACTGAAATATAAGCATATACAAATCACCTTTTGTTTTCATTTTAAGTTATTTCTGTAGCAAAACAAAAGGTACAGAATCTATTGAGTGTCTAATCTATATGAAATCACTACATATCACAGAAAATATGGACAACTTGAAATCTCTCGTTGCACCTTTAATTTGATTGTCATCATCAAGTGATCCCTCAAATAGATCAATAAGTTGTCATGCAAGGAGAATTCAGCAATATCTCCTGCAGCTATTGGTTTGCCAAACTGCATATACTATACTCAAATTTATTCATGTTAATGCTCTAGTATAATAAAAAAAAAAAGTTGTGATCCAATTCATTTGCATCCCTCTAGCAAGCAGAGCAATGTCAATACAGACAACACTATTGCCTCCATCATCAACGATTCATCCTTCTCATTATGAACAAAATTGATTTTTCAATTTCATTATTCGTTTTGTTGCTAGGCAACTGTATCAGTACCAAGCACCTTGTTTTAGACTCCTTTGTATTTCAGACCACATTAAGCTGCAAATGATTTTCACTTTATCTCAATGACAGTTGAAAACTGTATTTGTGTGGAAAGCCTATTAAATTCAAGCAGTTGAATTCTGAACCACAAGAGTAACTTGACTTTTAAAAGTTGTTTGCCACATTGGCATATCTATTATAGTGTGTCCCACAAAAAATGCTGCATCCATCACTGGTACCTAGGCCCATATGATCAATCTTGGCCATAAATTGTGGGACCACATGTTGGAAATTGAACTCAATAATTTAAGACATCTACACCCCAAGCTTTGGGAAAAATTGAACAATCAGCGACATAAAGTAACACTACTTTGGGCAAAAATTAGATATTAGATTTTGTATCAAATTGTCATAAAAATGCAGACTCTCTAGTGAAAACAAATATGGACTCCTTCCCCATAGAAGTCAATAGCTAGTGAAACAAAGACTTAGCTCCTTCACAGAAGGTGTTTTGAATCAGGCTTCGAATTACCCAGGTGCACACATGCACAGGTGCATGTAGCCTCTCTGTGCATGTAACTTTTGTATCCTGCATGCACATGTGCATGTAAATTTAAACTTGTGAATTCATAAACTGTGCAATTTTAGCTTATTTCATAGAAAGTCATTGAATGCTGAAATTATCAAATTTGAGCCAACTGTCAATAGTCTAAATGTACCAGAGTCTAATATGAATAAAGGTTAGCAGTAGCACCAATCCATGTTTACATTAGCCTGTGCATGTAACTTTTACGTTGTGCATGTAAATTTTTGAAGTTACATGCACCGGTGTATGTAATTCTAAAATTGTAATTCGAAGGCCTGTTTTGAATCAACCCCAGAATGCATTGCAATGTGCCTATACAGTACTATACTAAACATGTGTTAGTACTTAGGGATAAAGTGTTCAAGAAGTTTAAGAACCACAAGATATTTCATGATCAAATGAGTGTAAAAGCCAGGGTATTTTATGTGTTACGAATAGGATTTTTGTGGGATCACATGACCTTGTTGAAGTGAAATTTCCCAAAACTGGTGCATTGTGGGATATAATCAATACAACAACACCCTCTGGCTCCTTCAAGCCCAAATGCTCAGTAGTATATCTGAGGTTTTCAAAATAGGACAAAATGGGAGTTGTGCATTTGTATCACTAAACTCTCGATATATGCCATCAAGATTTGAAGTTCGGAGTTAGTGAAACTAGTTTTTGAGGATAAATTTATCTTTGAGCTACATTTTTCAGCATGGCATTTTCAGAATCAGTGCTTTGTATTAACAGACTTTTTTTTCAAAATCTAAGGGGCCCAGTTGTACAAAGGACATATTTTACTCTGAAAGGATGGTCTTCAGGGATAAAAGGCTTTGCAATTGGGTAAAGCAATTTTGTTGTCTTCAAATTTCACTGTAAAGCATCCATAATTTATTTCCCATCCTTATTCTGTCCTGCCTCTTTTCTTACAATACAACTTACTTAAAATACTTATAAACCAGCTTCGTCTACAAAATAAAGGATGAAGAAAAACCCAGCAACATGAAAATTCAAGATTGATCAATGAGAGTCCATTATTAGCGTATAATGGCCAAGTGTGTCATTAATCAATTGACAAGGCCCAGACTAGCACAAAGTTCTTTATTCAATGTAGTAATTGTGCAATTAGGACGATGACTTGCCTGTAGACAGTTCAGGACACTACACTCTCTCTCGCTCTCTCCATTTGCTCACGCATGTTTTCTAACCTATTACATAATGGAAGAGCGCCCGATGGTCGGTAATGCTCGCTCTTAACATCACAAGTTGGGAACCCAATTTTTTTTCATGTCCCAATTCCATAGCTACAGTTCAATGCCTGGAGTATACACAAGTGCACAGAATATTAAATCAACTTCCTGGGTAAAATTTCCAATGACACACAATGCATCTGACATATTTTACTCTGTTTGATTTTGTTCCCATCTGCTGTGAGATATTTTTTTTTTCAACATACCTTTGGTGTTAACATGACCACAAATCACCTATTTGAATATAAAAATACAGCATTCACCGAACGCATGTGTTGTCTGCCGTCACAGTTTGTGAATGGGGACAACGGACGCAAGCACGCACACACACACACACACAAATTTGCATCCAATTTTGCATTTTCTAACAATGACATTGTATCCAAAGAACATGATTTTTTGTCATAAATGAGTAGACATCAGTCATCAGCTAAAAATATGTGATAGAAATGTTAAACCTTTCCCAGGAGTGGAGAAGCAACAACAACAACAAGAAATCAAAAATAAAATCAACAAACACTGATTCAGAAGTCACTCAATTGTTTGACAAATTAGCTATGTTCAGATGGTGATATTCAAACACAGGAATTTGACAATAAAGATGACCTTGCGAGGTCACCTCATTCCTATTACCCGAAGCTGTCCAAATGGCATGACACTTCAAAACACTCCGGAGTGTTATCAGAGATTGTGCTTCACCCCAAGTTTTTTTAGGGGAAAAAAGCCTGCAAGACCCTTAATAACTCCAAATGCATCTACACGGTCAAAACCGCCGATCAACACTCCAGAATTTTGGAACCCCGGAGTTTCAGCTTCCCCGTGGACACAACTATTTTATGGACAATGTGCTACAGGTGAATCTTGATCAGAAAAGGTAAACCATTCAAGATTAGTAGGTTATCATAATATGACAAATAAGCTGACCTTGTAACTATCCATCTGCAACTATGCATGGACACATGTAGCAAATAATAATTATCTAAATTGAATCTCATTACTTAAAATCTGCTTATACTTGTCTGCTTTCTTAAATATGAACTGGCATTTGGTACAAAAAATAAAAATGATATTTAAATGAAACAAAATGAATGACTGGTCCATATCAATTTCCTATGCTTTGCAAAAAAGTGACACAAAAATGCAACTTTTTCTCATTCTTTTATCTGCATTTTTTTAACATTGGATGGCAAAGATCAGAGTATGTGCTCTACACAATCTTTGGCAGCTTCCTGGATAAAGGCAGATCTGATAACATATTAGGGAGGATTAATTGCCATACTTGAGGCATGTACTTGAATATTACAATGTTGAATTCTTTTGCTCATGGATTGACTGAACAAAAGAATTCATTTATCACGTACAAGTACATGCATCGGAAACTTCACTGCTCTATTCTGTCAAATCAAGTGTGACTGAACTACAATCCATATTTTGAACTGAATATTTAAAAATTGGAGTAGAAATCATGATTAACATGAAATTTAAACCAATTTCTTGCATCTTAGAACTTGTTTTAGAACTTGTACCTGATGTAGTTCAGAACACTGATTTGTCATTAAACACTGTTATCCAGCCAGAGTGATGTGGAACTCCAGCATGAAAAAGGCGTGTTGTTTTAAAGCTTTTTGCATCACAACCACTCAAGACACTTTTTAGAGCATGAAGATTATCATAATTAAAATCCATATCCCTAGCCTTCAACTACTGCTAATGCTATCTACTGAAGACAGCAGCAGTACAGAGTATCTGATCACTACAATTCCCTCTGTTTGAATCTGAATGACACTCCAGAAAAGATTGGGCTAAATAAATTTAGTAGATTCGACAATGTGGCGACAAACTTGTTGGGATACTTAACAATACTAATGTCTAACTCCACGTGACTGACAGGAAAAATTTAAGCACCTTTTAGTTTTTCAAAAGCATGCCAAAAAAAATCTACATGGCACAGCCCCCAAAATGTACACTCCAAAACAAAGAGAACATGTCATATTTTAATTTAAAAAACACAAATTTGAAACCAAATGTTTTATTGCCTGTATGGTTGCACTTTGAAGTGAGCGTGACTGACGGGACAAAAAAGTACCATCACTTTTTTGAAAAAGTAGATTCTAGTAAAAAGCTATCTGTTTTCATATGAGCTTTATAGTCAGGTAGAACCTTCATGTGACCGTAAAGTTGAGTATGGACAACAATTTTTTGCTGAAAATGATAGATTAGGGTGTGTAGAATAAGAATCTGCCGGGTGCCACCTGGGCATCCTTGAGCATTTTGAGAAATCCAAGATGGCGTCGCCATAAATGATAATTATCTATTCAACCCTATATTATCAAACTTTGATATATATACTAGATATACTATAGGACCCAATGAACAAGTGTATGGCACTTGTAACATTAAGTCATACTTCAAATTCAAAATGGAAGCCAAATCCAATAATTCTAAAATATGCCATATAACAGCAAATACCTGCGATAAAAATACACGAGAAGTACTTAGGTTATGTTGCTAGACACAATTAAATGTATTTCTGATACTTTTCAAATTGTAACATGACATCAATCAATATGGCAACCAAAACGTGAACATCTTCAAAAAATACTTGTCACAAATTTATAAGTACTACAGCCTTCAAATCGAAATCAATGTGTCAATGACATTAGAAATGTACCTTTGATCCTAACTAATGTACAACATACATTTCAATTTCCTTTAAATGCGCCAAAATCGAAATAAAACTAATATGGTGCAAAGTCGTCAAAAATACCATAGGAATTACAATTTTTCACATATATTGCACTCAATTTATAATTTGACCCATTTTTATTTATCAGGATTAGCTGGTATCACTTGGTTATGATCATAGGTACATTTCTAATTGTTTCATTGACACAATAATTTATATTTGAAGGTAATATTTAGACATTTGTGTCAAGTATTTTTTGAAGATATTCACGTTTTTGGCTGCCATATTGATTGACGTCATGTTACAACTTTGACTCAGTATGACTCAGTGTTACAAGTGCCATGCATTTGTTCATTTGGTCCTATAGTATATCTAGTAACTCCAAAGTTTGATAATATAGGGTTGAATAGATAATTATCATTTATGGCGACGCCATCTTGGATTTCTCAAAATGCTCAAGGATGCCCTATTCTACACACCCTTATCTATCATTTTCAGCAGAAAAATTGTGTCCATACTCAATTTTACGGTCAGGCCATAAGTTGGACCTTGGCTACCTGACTATTATTGCAAATATTATGATCAATAGATAAAAACCTGAGAATTCCAAAACTGGGCCCATCAAAATTGTGACTGACGGGACGTGACTGACGGGACATTTTGGGACATTTTCTACATTGTTCTTTACAGCAATGCTGCATTGCTCAAATGTACTTTTTTGGGTTTATTTTGCCACAAAAAATTAAAATAATATCAAAACATAATCAGATATGACATTACACATCATTTGAGACATCTCATGTGAAAGGAGTCCAACTCAAATATGCACTACTCTCAGTACCGATAAAAATGATCAAATTCAAGATTTTAACCATGATTTGACTGCCAGGTGGAAATTTAATTGTCAAAATGAGCATTAAATAACTGTTGTTGGCCAGAATTTTGTGCAGAATCTTAATCTGAAGTAAAAAACTAAGAATTTCTAACTTGAAATTTTCCCCATTTGAATGTACATGAAAAAGTGCCAAAAATAAAAAATATAGGGCTGGAGACAACATATTTGTAATTTTTGTTAAATTTTTCATCAAATGGATATGCAATGTTATTATCCTCTTGAAGAATGTTAATTTCTTTGTTCAAACAGGGGAAATAACTTCTTTTAATCATTCATGCCAAAAGATGAGGGATGATATTGCACAGTGACTGATGGGACAGAGGGCCAAAACGTGACTGACGGGACACATTTTGAGATGGAATATTTTCCTAACTAAAGATCAGGGAACAATTTTTATGTCGTTTTTATATGAGACCAGTTGGATAGAAGATAGATTAAACTTAGAATGAGAAATATACCTGTTAATATAAAAAAATAACCAACTTTTTAATGTTTTTGCATGACTGACGGGACATTTCAAAACCCATACCTGAAACCTACAGTATTTATTAAATGATATTATAACTGGGTTTAAATTTTATCTTGGATTGTTGCAGAGGTAACAAAGCTGCTATTAAACCACAAATAAATATCTTTGGTGATTGTGCACTATAACACATGGGATCAAGATTTTACTGCAAATTTGGGCTACTCACACTGGTTCCAGTTCCCTCAACTTCAAATTGTCGTAAAAATAAATCAAATTAAAGAACACAAAAAGCGAAAGCGGTTTCTGACTGCTTAGTCTACTTTACAGGAAGCAATCATTTGGAAGCACCAAGTAAACTTTTAAATTTCATGCAGATGCAACATTTTCATGGAGTTGGCCTAATGTCAAAGCATAATGAAGTCAGGGATCAAAGGGGATCAATGTACCTTCAGCTGCATTTGCAAGATTACAACGACTCAACTGCATTTGCAAGATTACACCGACTCAACTGCATTTGCAAGATTACACCGACTCAACTGCATTTGCAAGATTACACCGACTCAACTGCATTTGCAAGATTACACCGACTCAACTGCATTTGCAAGATTACACCGACTCAACTGCATTTGCAAGATTACACCGACTCAACTGCATTTGCAAGATTACACCGACTCAACTGCATTTGCAAGATTACACCGACTCAACTGCATTTGCAAGATTACACTGACCAAACTGCATAAATTATGCATAGGAGGTACCTCATTTGCATATTTTGTACTCCCAATCACATACACTTTTAGGTTGTGGACTCCCCCTCCCCAATACCAATTTGCACGACAAAAGACACCTGCAGCAATTATAGGTTACACATACTTGTATGTGGAGTGTGAAATTCTTTCCTCATTGATTGATGAAATAATAATACATTTTATGCACAAGTACATATTTTATTTCTAGAGGTATCTCTTACAAAAGTACAACTGATCCTACATATTGTGCATGAGCTATTTGTATTACATGAGGCAGGTTTTGTTACTACACAAAAAAGGTTTAGTTAAGTGTTTCTTAAAATGTGGGTTACAGTTAAATTAAGGATTAGGGTTTGCATTTGGGATAGAAGTGGGTTAGGATTTGGGATATGACAATAGATATGGCCAAACTCAAGTTAGTCAACCCTATAAACTCATTGTGTAAATCGAGTATGGTACCTAATTTACATACATTGCATTCCCTATCATACTGGCTTCTTTGTATCTTGGGACTTCCTCTGGAATACCAAGTTTCATGACCATAAGTAATGCGGTTTCCTGGACATGGACACCCAGATGATGGACATCTAGACGGCCATCCCAGAAACATAATGCCTTCACCAAAACTAGTGGTGGAGGCATGAAAGTGAAAACATGAAGCTTAAGACTACAACATAGACTATGTACTTTTCACCATTTCTGAAAGTAAAATTCTACTTTGCAGGTATCCAGAATGTTGTAAAGAGACATTATTATTCCACTCAGTTTATGTGTGACATCTGCGCTGCTTTTACAGATACATGGTCTTGTACGAGTGCCACTGTGAATGTTTATCTTGGCATAGTGTATGTCTTGTGGATACCTTTGATTTTGTCTCAGGGGCATGTTGAATTGAGTTGAGATGAATGAAAACCTACTTGGTCTTGACAAATAGTTTTTATGGGTTTAAAATATTCACGACTTTATCTGGGGAAAATGAGGTCTTCTGGTTCAGGTTTACTGAACCCCCCTTTCCTGCTATGCATCTAAAATTATATACAGCTCATGCTATTATTTCCATGCTCTGTTTTCATATTTACTGAATCTTGACTGTGATACATCACAGCACACAAAAGGTTAGCTTACAAACCATACAGAGGTCTCTAGTAAATAACCATGCCTGAATATTGAACTCACAAGACCTGTTACCTAAACAAGATGCTTCCCCATGCCACTCTTAGTTCATCTCGCATGATTGCTCTGTGGGCAGGGCAAAGGCAATAGCACTCTGGTTACTGGTTAACTATCAACTCAAGATGTCTAAACAAATACAACATA